>VZQC01007304.1:323589-497873 GCA_009823505.1 Rhizomys pruinosus
AGAGACAGTATATATATATATATTTAATTTTTGAGATAGGGTCTCCCTTTAGTCCCAGCTGGCTTGCAGCTTGTTCTATAGACCAGACAGGCCTTGAACTCACAGTGATCTGCCTGCCTCTGCCTCCCAAGTGCTGGGATTAAAGCCACCACACCCAGCTAAGTTGTATATTTTTAATCTTCCAATAAATATGTGATGAAGTACAGAGTTGTAAGTTTCTCTTACCCTTCCAGAAACTTTTAAATTTAAGATGTCTCAAGAGAGGTATGGGAAGATGCAGCAATGTAACTTATTAAGCAATTACTAGATACCCTGTGCTTGCATACATATTTTATTTTAAACTTTTGCATGTCTTAAAGCTAAGACTTATTCTTATTTTCATACAATATTCTGTGAATATTCCTGACCTACATAATATCAAACAGCTCCAGAGAAACTTGAGCTCTGAAGGATCCCAAAGCTATGTCTCTTACTTTTTTCTTCTGCGAAACAAGGGGCTATTATCCACTTCCCAGGGAAATCATAGAGCCTGGTATGGGTTACTCTTGATGTCCGTGGTAGCTATTTATTTATTTATTTATTTATTTATTTATTTATGCCACAATTAACAAGAAATGGAAGCAACGTAAATGCATAGAAATTCAATCTTTCATTTCTCTTTATCATTTATGTCTATTTTTTTCCATCAAGAGCCTCTAAAATTGAAATCCACCCTCTGTAAATCAAAGTTTGGAGGCAAGTATTTTCAGGATAGTAGCCTTAACACATTTCCTTGCAGTTTTTATGAGGATTGTTTCTCACTTTGAATTAATTAATGGCAAACATGATATGGTACTTTTATAAGTTATGGTGTCAGAGTATCCTCAAACTCTGGTTTAGAAGGACATGATCTAATTTGCTTCATATAAGGCACCATTTCTTTCCTATACTCCAAGCACTAAATATCAGCTGGTTTTAGTTAGAAATAGCTATAAGTCATCTGCAGAAAATATGTGCTTTTCCTTAATCCAGGGTTACTCAAGAGAATGGAAAAGGAGTTTCTATATTACATTTGTTAATAAAGAGAAATGTTAAATATAAACAGTATTTCAAGATTAGGATAAAAATGAAATATATAAACCCTTTTCAGGTTCAGCTGCTTCGTGTTTGCATTGCCAGAAGGACGGATTAGGGAAGCACTGAAACTGCACAACACCTTCTGCATTCTTAAAATTAAAAGGACAAATTGTTATCTGAAAATGCCAGAAGAGAAGAGATAACAATATCAGCAGGAACAAAGACCAGTTAAAAATTAACCTTTTGCTTTCTTTATTTTCTCTGTATCTAAATATGGAGTCCGTTAAATTACATTACGAAATATTACCAAAATATAACAAAGAAAAGCAAAAGTGGTAGAGTGTGAGATGCCGAGTTATACTCCTGACAACAGAGACTCTTCTTTCATCTCATGCACATCAACCCAGCTTCCCTAACACCACACATTATATCCTAGGTGTAACCATATTTGATACCTGCTATCTCAGTTGGTTTTAGGTCTTTCAGGTCCTGTGGGTTAGCTATTGCTTTGGGACACTTACTATTTTTCTAGTAGTCCAAAAATGAATGAACATAGCTCCTAATATAGCCTAACTTCCAGGAGTAGTTTTTGCCCACGGAGACTAAAAAATGCATGCAATGGGATGCTTCCAAAAGTTCCAGATACATCTAGTACAAAACTGTGGATCAGCTTCACTCGCTTCCTTTCATTAATAAAAATCATTGGCATCCTTGACAAAAGCTTCACTACCCTCAGAAAGCTTGCTTCCCTCTTTACAAATAGAAGGAAAAAATAAACTGGCTAAAAATTTAAGATCTTTCAGCTACACCAGATGCTTCTGAAAAGAAACAGCTCAGTCATTCAAAGAGCCTGATTTTATGAAATGACATTTTAGATTATCATATGACATTGCAGATTTGACATGATTATGCTAATTGTGAGAAAATATGTTACTTTGATCAAAGTAAAATGAAGGAAACAAAAAGATGTTGTGTTTCAAGTAGTAATAAAGGACAGTTCATCCTTGCAGGTTTTTGATGGTTGTCATAGTTCTCTGTTCAATATAAGACGTTTAGTACAGTTAACATTTCATGACTAGTAGCATGTTGTGAGCTTATTGTTAAAAGAATTTAATATATAAGCTTTCATATGGGCTTTTCAACTACTTCTGATTCCTCCTACAGAATGGCATGAGACAGGGAAGTAGATTGTATTTAACTGGTTTTATTGTGACTTGACTATGATGGATGTGACAAGAGCCCCTATTATTTGCTAGGGAGTGTGGCCGTTAATGAAGCCATTAGCTGAGCTAAGGCAAGTGAAGAAAAGTGGGAAATTATCATTATTCTGAAGCCATTAATTTGTAATCCACCACTTTCTCTCTTTACTGAAAAAGGCATCTTCTTTTTAAGGCCTCCCTGACTGTCCTTTAAAGATTCATTAATTCATTAATTTTCCAAGGAGATGGAGGTGGATGGCGTACTTGAGATTTTAGTCAGTCCAGCATATCATATTATTAACATTACAGCAGTGTCTGTGTTCATTGCTGGACCATATCAAGTTAATTTTAAACAAACTCCATTACAGCAGATGACATTCTGTTCTATGCATAAAAGAAAGAGTACTTTGGAGTGCACAAAGCTCCTTCCTGAAGACTCTTGATACTCTGGAGGGCAGAATGAGGTCTAGGAGCATGGCTTCCAGAATTCTACTCCCTGGAATTCAAAGAATTCGTAGATCAGCAACATCGGCCTCAGTTAATGTGTGAAAAAAACAAGACCAATTTCAGGTCCTAGCCCAGTTCTGCTGACTTGGTCTCCATTATTCAAACACACCCAGGTGATGTATATGGATGACTAAGATTAAAAAAGCCCTGCTATTGGCTGCATAGTACTGCAAGGCCTCATGGTCACTCCAAGATCAAACTCCTGGTGAATGAGTAAAGATTCTGTCTTTTGTTTAACTTTTGGAAAAGTAAAAAAGAACTGAATTTGATTAAGCCTCTACCCAGTTCCAGCCCCTGCATATGCTTGTCATATTGTACACCTGTTTAGTTACCTTCCGTAGTCACTCTATGAAATAAGCATTGGCTTCCTCATCTTATAAAAAAAGAAACCGAGGTTAAATGATGACAAGCAACATGTACAAAGTCCCAGATTAATTGTCAAAACCGAGGCTTAACTCCCAGGTGCTAGGAATCCACATTATTCTCAAGACAGCACAGTGTAGGAAAGAGTAGAGAACATGTCTGGATGAGACGGAACTGCCTAAATCTTCAGAGGATAGATTGATCTCATTAATGCTATTCAATAATTCTAATTATTATAGTCAGATTATTTTCACAGTGCCCTTCAGTGTCTCCTGATAAACATGGAATATTTGATATTTGGTGAGATTGTGAAAACAACATTGGTTGTAAAGATGTTTTGAGATGTTTTATCTAATGATCAATTATCTGTATGGTTTGGTTTTAGCTTTTTACTAACAGGGTTAAAGTAGGTGAACAAGTCCTGTGCTGTTACTATTCATGTCACTTCTTTATTTTTGTCCCCATGTTCCATGAAGGCAGAAGTCTTTTAAGCCACAATAGCTAATTACCTCCCCTGGGAGGGAGCTGGAAAGACAGAAAATATGGAAAATGTCAATTTAGTTTAACGTGGTGATTTGCTACAGTTTGAGGTGAGGTGGTAACTTTCCAATTTGGAAGCAAAATGAAACTGAACAACCTCTCAGGGCCCCAAGTCTGCATTGGGCATCATCGTTGATTTCATGGCATGTTCAAGTTCACTATATGACTGCATTTTCTCTGAATACAATGTTTACTATACTTAGCCGTAAATGGCACCCTTTGAAGTTAGAATGGTTCGTTTATTTGATAGAGTAATTTCTTTCTTATATATTCATGATTATCATGAACATGTCCCAGTTGGCAAATAATTTGCTGCCTTAAGGGAACAAGAAAACAAATGAGTTTATTATCTACTGCACTGTCTCTCTTTATCTCTGCCTATGTGTCCCTCTCTGTCTCTCTGTCTGTCTCTCTTCCTCTCTCTCTCTATCTCTCCCTCTTTCTTAATTCTTCCCGTTGGACCATGTAAAACTCTCATAATATGCATGTATGTGTGTGCATATGTATGCACATATGAATGCACATGTCCTTTGTTTTACTTTTAGAAATGTATGTTATTTTGTCTCTGTTGTGGAGACTGAGATGTCTATACAACAGGAATGTAATAGGCACATTTTCCTATATAGGTTATCGTTAATAAACTCGATATTTTTTCTTTGTGATGTAAGACAATTCTCCATTAAAATCTGCCATGTTTTTTTTTCTGGGGGCTTCATCAACTGGCATGCTGTCAGGATTATTGGTTGTTATAAAAATTGCAAAACCCATAGTGAGGAAGACAAAGGCCTAGATGTCCTTTGAGCCCAGGCTTCATGGTCAACCAGTCCAGCCACTGTTGGAATTTGTGGTTATAAATTACAGTAATCACAGTTAAGAATAATTTGGGAAGAGAAACTATGAGGCTGTGCAAATATCCTATCATTTCTTAAAGTCTCATCTCCTAATTTTCATGTCCTTGGTGGACACTGCCTTCAGAGGATATTTTTGTTATATTCTAATTGTTTCCTGCTTTTTACAATCTTCATCTACGTTTACTATCTGAGATTCTTCTACAAAGAAATATCTCATTTATCTTTATTTTATTAATTAATTACTGTACTATTTTATTAGTACAATAATACTTATTTTGTTGTATGTGCTATAAATATTTTTTTTAATTTTGGTTTTTATTTGATACAAAATAATTGTGTCCATTTTTGCACTAGAGTATTATATTTTCATTAGGGAAATTAATATGTCCATGACCTCAAATAATTGTTAATCACATTGTGAAAAGAATATTTCAAATCCTCTTTCGTAGCTACTTTATATAAGGAATTGTAGAATTATTGATCTTAAAAACCTTTCACTAGTTTATGTGGTAGCCAGTCTCTTCCACTCTTCTTAGCATGCAGTAATAACTCTTTTATTCTATACTTGTTTGAAAGCAACTTTTAAATTTTAATTTATGAAGGAGAAATTGCAGTATTTGAACATTCACAATAGACAAGATATGCAGTTAATATAAATATCCATCAATTGATCAACAGCTAATGAAAATGGGGTGCATATATGCAATTGAGCACTCTTCTTCAACCATAAAAATCGAACCTTTCATTTGTGACAACATGGATGAAATCAGAAGGGTATAGAAGCCAATTACAAGTCGTTCTGTCACAGACTGCCCTAACATGATCCACCATAAAGTAGAATTTCATCTGAGATGGTTGTATAGTGTATCATTTTGTACACGGATGCAACACATCAATCAGGACAAGTAGTATTCACATATACCTTTGTTTGTCTGGGTAAGTTCCACTTTGTTATCATTTTCCTGGTGTATCATCAGAAATCTCACCCTTTCTCCTCAAAAGTGTACAGATTTAGGACTTGGGATATAGGTGAATTGGTAGAGCACTTACCTAATTTTTAAAAATGTGTTTGGATTTATGTTAGCATGTATGTGGCTCCCCTAAGCCACTTGTTTGAAGAGGTTTGCTTTGCATCAGAATCACCAGAATAGCATAGTAAACCACACACCGCTGTGCTCTCCTCCCAGAACTTCATTTGGTGTAGGGTGGAGTGTGAAGATAAACATCCTTTTTTGGATCTCCGTGGGGTGGGGCACATGTTCCACAGTATGTGTGTGCAGGTCAGAGGACAACTTTGAGAGTCATTTTTACCTCCTGTCTTTCCAAGCCAAATGTTTTGTGTTGTTTGTGCTGCTGCTTCCCTTCACACTAGGTAGCTCACAGCTTTCTGAGTCATTCCCTGGCTGTCTCCCATCTGACCACAGAAGTTCTGTGATTACAAACAGGCGCTATAACATCCACCTTTTCACACAGGTTCTTATGGTCAGGTCTTTACTTTTCTCCATGAGCCATCTCTTCACGCAGGGATAAACATTTCTACCAATTTTCAAAGCCCCTGCTTCTGCCTGATAAGAGCCTTCATTGAGAAGATCCATTGCATTAAGCATTGGACAAGCATTCACTGGTGCATGAACAAGTGGATGGTTGAATGAGTGAATGGATAAAGCAATGAATGAGTTTATTAGATGCTAAGTATGTGACATGCTAGGATAAGATTTGGTCTATTAAGGGGAGACATGCAATTAACCATGATAAAGGGCAATGTGGATAGACTGAAAATCATCTTACATGTATTGTAGGCCTGGGTGCAGAGCACATGCTAATATTAAGGTTTTAATATCTTATTAAATAATTTTCATTGTCATCAGTTCTGCACATACAGTAATAATTTAATGAGCTGAATACCAATCAACTCTCATTTTGAATCAATTCTATTGTACTCAGCTTAAATTCAAGAAGAAAACAACTGTAATAAGATTCTTTATCGCTTTTGGTATCCACTTACAGTATTTATTCCAGTTGTCAGAAAAAGAAATAAACAGACAAAAAGCAAATAAATACTCATTAGATTTATTTGGATTAAATTGTCCCGACATTTTTGAAACAAACACAAATTCATTTTATTCTACTCCCTGTATATGTCTATGGGATTGATTAATGTTCAAAAGTGAATTGAATCAAAGATCCAGAAGGATCAGGACTTTATTACTGTTCTTGAAGTTATACAAAACATTTACAAAGCCGTTTTTACAAGATTTTTGATTAATTTTCCCTTAACTAATCTGTTATTTAAAAGATGATTATTTTGAAATTTTTATACAGGTATGCATACCTTAATAATGTTCCTCTCACCTGAATTTTCTCTTATTCTCCCCTCATCTTGGTCTCTGTTATTCATCGGGATAATTTTATTTATGTTCAGAAGAGATACTTATTTATTACAACCCATCCCTCAAGTAGTTTAGCAAGCCTACATTCTCTCAGATGTTTATTGCTTATATATTGTGATGGTAGCTTTTATTTGTTTTACTTAACACAAGGAAAAGTACTACAGGTGGAACCCTCTAAGTATTTGCGCTGGCCAGTATAGTCTAACACTGTTAAGGTTTGAAGTTATGATGGAAACTCCAATTTGGACAGGACTAATTCTCAAGGATCCCAATTTATGGCCCCACTAAGAAAAAAAACACACTGATTTCATTGTTCATTTTCTAAGTTCTTGTTTGCATTTAGGAAAATCCTAATTTTCTCAGGGCTAAGTATTCACGTGCTCTCCATCCATGTCATGTTAAGCCAGAATTACTAATGCATGCACTAATCTGTCTTTCTTCATAGCTAACTTTCCAAAATAGCAATGTTTGATTAAATATATATAGCTGTGGACACACCATACCATTAGTATGTTGATTAACCTCAGAAAACTTGTGAAAATTTCTTTTAGATAGAATGCATTTTTCCCTTGGTATGATACCACACTGATTTATTTTAATACCTCTTCAATTTTTCTAAATTGCATGAATTAATTTGGTGAGTCTGTGTTTCTACATATGTATAATAACACACGAGTGGCTATCTGAAGCGAACTTGCAGCAGATGTTTCTGTCCTTCTATCATGTGGATACTGGAGATTGACCTATACTCATGAGTCTTGGTGGCAAGCACCTTTACCTGTTGAACCATGTTGCTGGCCCTTCAATTTTTCTATCTAATACATTATGTTTATGGAGATGCACTTAGCTATACAAAGGCAAGATACTAATAATGGCACTTCAGATTTTATTGCTGTATTTAAAAGTGACATTAATATTATGAAGTACCACTAATAGTCCTCAATTGTGTCAGATGTACCAACCTTATAATTGTATATAACCCGTAAGTCTTGATTAAGACTTTTTCTTTTCTTTTCTTTTTTTCCCCATCTAATTTTTTTCATTTTGTATCAGTTCTATTTGTTTTTTTTTTTTTTCATTTTTTGGGGTCTTTTTGAGCCAGGGTCTCTCTTGCTCTGGCTGTCCTGGAACTCACTCTGTAGACCAGGCTGACCTTGAACTCACAGAGATCCACCTGCCTTTGCCTCCCAAGTGCTAGGATTAGAGGCGTGCACGACCACACCCAGCTGAGTTTTGTTTTGTTTTGTTTTGTCTTTTTTATTTTAAAAGGAACAGAAATCCCAAGAGAGCCAACAGTCCTCAGCCTTAGAAACAGTGGGTTTGGGTCAGATTGACAGCTGCTTTCTTGGAAATTCCAAGTAAATGCGTTTTTATATTATATGTTAAGAACAGCAGAGCTTATGATGTGTTCCTTAATATGAATGAGTCACAACAGATGAGTATGCATATGGGGACATATTACTCATTTGTTGTTGATGAAAGCAAACAGGAACAATATCAAGAAATCAATATTTTTTCTTAATAAATAGTAAGCAATTTTCAACAATGATATCACCAACTTTTAAATGATTCCTGTATGCTTCCTTATTACTGCATATTAGCAGAAGAACAGCCATAGAGAGCATAATGCTGGGCATAGTTGTAGAGGCCTGTAGTTCCACCATTCAAAAAGCTTGGGGAGGATTCAGACCAGCACTGGCTGCATAGCAAGACCATATCAAATAAACAAAGAAACAAGCAAATAAATATCATGTAACACAAGACCTGAGTTTGAGACATAATATGAATCATTAAATAATGTTGCTTTCATTTTGATATTTTTTAGATATTTCACTAGCATTTACTGATTCAATAATATTATAAGCATAAACCATTTTCTCTTTCTCCAAGTGAGGGAATCCCATGGATGAATACATTTCTGTGGTTCTAATCACGTAATCAATAATAAACCAAGTCTTGGTAACTTGTGCTTCATTTTTACCTTCTCTGCAGGCAAAGGGTACTGAGTATTTGGATGAGAACTTTGTTTAGATGTGTGGGATTTCTTTGTTTGCTGTAGACCTCTGTAAAAATACACTATCATTTAACACTTATGGGTTCTCAATTATTGAATGTTATCAGACATTTATTTATTGACAAGTTACTAACATGTTTACCTGACTTTCCAAGAATTTACATAGCAGTCAGAGAGATGATGCTTACCCACAGAAAACAAAGTACATTAATTAACAACTATGGGGACTGACGGGATGACTTGCCTGCAAAAACTGCTTGCTGCACATGCCTGGTGACCTGAATTTGATCCTAGGAACCCACAGTGGAAGGCTAACCAGAACTAACTCTGAAATTTACAGTGACTTTTACAAATGCACTTAGGCATGTGAAAATGCACATCAAACACATACATTATACGCATAGGAACACATACAATAATCATAAATAAAATGAAGTTTCAAGGAGTTATGAAAACTATGGAAAATAAAAGATGGAAAACTCCCTTCCATCAGTGATACTTCAAAAGTGTCATTGATACTCATTTTGAAGTATGAATAGAAGAGAAAGAACAGCCAAAATAGAAAATATAGGCAAAGATCATCTTTTGTCTGCATGACAAGACGTAGGAGGTGGTTACCAACTGACAGGCTGAAAATAAAGGGGACTGACTTCTTGTAGGACAGGGATCAGCAGAAAATAAGAGCATGACATGACCCTGTTGCTAGACTGCTGTCAAGTGTGGCTCTTCAGGCAGAGAATGGTAAGTATATTTTACACAGTGGAAGGCCTTGAAAGTAAGCATGGATAGAATGACATTGATAGAGCTGGTTGACTCTCATTGGAGTAGTTGAGCCATCAGACCAGTCAAAAGCTGAGCTGAAACAGTGTAGGCTGTGATTTCAGCAACCAGTGGTAACTGTAAGTGTAAACATTTAGAATATCTCTGTGCTTTGAGGATGAGCAAGTTCTGTTCAGAGGAGATTTTCATTTGAATTTGTATTAGTATAAGTAGCAGTGAAAACCACTATGAGTTTATAAATGTTTTTATGTGCCACACATCTCTTGGAAGAAAAAAGTTCCAGACTAGACAGTCTGTTTCCTTAGGATTCATCTCTGGAATCCATCCCAATCAGATGGCTGTTAAATTCTAGTAATCCTAAAGATTGGTATTGATGTAGTTTCAGGTTTTAAAAGGCTGAAGGGAATACCTTAACTTTTGCATTTAGGTAATGCCTATGGATTTTTTTTTCAGAACAAGAGTCTACACAGTACTTCTGGTATTTATGTACAAATCACGAAAAGTGATATAACTAGTTTATATTTTCCTAGTCTGTTCCTAGGTCCCTTTATAATTCAGGTCATAGTATAGAAGTATGGGCTTCTGATGTCCGCGTTTAATTACATTTAAACAAAGAAAAAAGCCACCATTCCTTACAGATTTATATTTTAGCTAGATGGATTAACCTTCTTCTAGGTCCTACCTGTCTTCCTACAGATGGAATGAGAAAATGCTTACATCTGCTCTATTCCTGTTACTGTTACTCTCTCCTACTCTAACTACCAAAGTCTTTCATCCCTGCTCACTTCCTCCTGACTCGGCTGAGGCCACGTGCTAAGCAAAGCATTGCAATAAGTTTTGGTCAGGTTCACTCAGCCATCTCTCCACCACAAGACACTTGTGGTTTCCTAAAATACTTTCAGCAACTTTGTGCTATATTTGTGTTCCACATTTGGCCAGTTCATGAGTGGAAATGAGATCAGCTCCTACACTCACCATGCCTAACCATTGGATCAGTGGCTTCCCACAGATATTCAGTGCGGGTAACCCTGACAATGCTTGACTCTGAGTACTTGCCAACACTGTGCCATGCATAACTCCCCTTATTTTCATACTGGAGCTTTGCAAAATTGCATTTTCTACCTACCTATACCTGAGGACATAACTACACAAAGCAGCTGGTTTCCATTTACACTCCGACTAATCTTCCAATAAAGGGATTTCCACAAGATAGAAATACCTTTTGTAAATTAAGCTTTTGTAGTTTCATAGCACAGTTATCAATTGAGTTTAGATTCCCTCACCCATCTGGACCCCTCTGACCCCCCACAAGATCTTTGTCCTCAAGTGTCCTTAAGTGCAAATTCATCCACTGCTGTCTGTTCAGCTCATCTAGAGATTTTAAGTAAGGTATACTCTCCCACACCCAGTAGCATTCAGTGTTCAATATTCTTCAGTCTAAAGCTGGTCCACCACCCATTTCTCTCCTCCCCTCTGGATCTGTATGTAGTTGAGTGGGCATGAGTCCTGTGTTCGATGACACAGTTGCACAAAGATCACATGTTTGAGCTTCCAGTGGCTTGAAATTTTCTGCTACCTCGTGTTCATGAAAAAAGTCTTTCCCTTAAACTCTTTCCACCCTCTCTTCCTCAATAGTCCCTGAGCCTTGGTTGGGTGTTTCAATATGGGAATCTTAAACAGGGATGCATACTTTGCAGTCTCTTATTCTCTACAACTTGGCACAGCCAAATTCACATAAGATCGTTGAGAAAACCTTAGCTCTGTCATGTCTTAGACAAATGATTTTTATTACCTTAAGCTAAACATGGATCCTTAGATTTACAGACAAGCATTCCTTCCATCACTCATCAAGGAAGCTCCTTATTGCAACAGATTAAGGCTTCCGCAGAGTTCCTCAAGTGGCCGGACACAGAGGATATATGACTGAGAGATGCCCAGTCTGAGGTGACACATCTACAATTGAAACTCTACATCTAAGTCTCAGTGAACAAAGCTGAACCCGGGGTAGAGAGAAAAATAATCCATCCCCATAGCTCTCAGCAGTGAAGCTTCCTTATACAACAGAGTGTGATATATACAGAAGGCCATAGCTGGCCATGTTTTAGAGAATAAGATAGAAACACCCTTAATAGAATTGACTCAGACAAATTGATTCATAGAATTACAAAAAGGATCAAATTTAATCCTTGCATGTGTATATGTCATGATATATGCTAGCTAGATATATCTCTTGTTTTCTACAGACTTCACATATGATTTGTCATGCATATATGAACTAGCTGAGTAATATATATGTACAGAGCTAGTGGTGCTGTTTCTTTTTTTATTTATTTATTTTTGACAAATCTAGACCTGTGTTCCCGCTCATTTCCCTACCCCGCCAGAGCTCATGCATTCTGCCAAACATGCTTTTCATCTCTTAGTCTTTCTCAATATTTTCCATGGGGAAGTTGACTGTTTTGAGCAGAAGTTCACTGTTTCAGTCAGTTCTTTGATGCAGTCTTTTCTGTTGTTGTTGTTGTTGTTGTTGTTGTTTCCAAAATGCATTACGCCCAACTGCTTTGTACAAAAGCTCAGGGGGCCCTACACAAGAAATACTTAAACTGGGTAATTGGCACTAGCATCCACAGATGAGGGATACCATTCGTCGTTTGTTTTTCTGGGACTGTGTTATTTCACTCAGCATGATGTCCTCTAGCTCCAGCCATTTTCCTGCAAAGCTCCTGATGTTGTCTTTCTTTACTGCTGCATAGAACTCCATTGTGTAGATGTACCACATTTTCTCTATCCACTCGTCAGTTGAGGGGGATTTAGGTTTTTTGAACAGATATATAAGGCTCATATAGCTATGAGTGACTTTGGGATATCACAGTATTTATTTTAATATAGTTGCTAGTATTAAATTTAAATGTAGTTGGATTTCACTGGTATGCAAAAAAAAAAAAAAAAAAAAAAAAACATTTTCACAATCTTGATAGTTAGGTTGTATTAGGTATTTCTGTATCAGTTTCTTTACCTGGGATTGCCAGAGCCTCAACAAATGTTTGTCAAATAATAAGTAAATGAACCTTTATTGGGAACACATTTAATTGGTTACCAAGTGAGTTCTGAACACATTGTTGTAGATTGGTTGTGTGAACAAACAAGCAGACAAAAAAGACACTAGAGAATTGTTAGAACTCAGCTGATTTTCTCATGTTCCTGATGAAATCTATTTCACCTTTTTTCAGTTTGCAGAATATGAGTTTCCTATGCTAAGTACTGAAACTTTCATATTTGGAAGAAGTCATTCATTGTTTTCTCAGTCCAGGCTTCTTTGGACTGAATAATCAAGGCACATATATATTTTATACATTCATATCTCCAAGCCTCCAAGAGTCTCCGTTATTCTCTGATCCCACAGTGTATCATAATCCCCTCTCTGCTGGTAGAGCCTATGCCTACATATGCCAAAGTGAGATTTACAGAGGGATTAGTAAGCATTTTGTTTCGAAACCTGGATGTTGACGATTCCAGACTTCATTAGTGGATAAAGAAATCCTAAGACAATAGGGTTTTGGTTGGATTTATGGTGGGACTTTTGTTTTCAAAATCTAGTTTTACTACCATTTGCAATAGCTTCCCTTCCTTGCCATTTCTAGAACTCAGTTGCAATGACAGCATGGAAATTGGAAGCTGCCTCATTGCTGCTACTGCTGGCTACTGAAAACAATATTCCTAATAGTTTATTATGTGTTGTCAAATAGCTTCCTCCAAGAACAGGGAAAATATTTCATCCTCTATATAATTCCATGGCTCAAAGATTGTCCTTTAGCAAGGAAATATTAGTTTGCTATTGTTTAGGCCCCAATAGAGTGCCTCTTTTCTGAAAGACTGGATTTCTGCTAGAACAAGAGTTGACAGAATTCAGATTTAGTTAAGTGAAGTATGTCAAGGTTGGTAAAATGTTAACAACTGAGAACAAATGGGATATTAACCCAGGAAATTTTGTGTGAATTTTGTTAAAAGAAGTCATTTCAGAAATCAAGACCTTTGTAGTGTACATTTGCTGAAGATAATTGTTTAAATGTCTAAGTCTCTTTCTGGAGGAAGGGAATTAGTTCTATACATTTCATACACATGAAGTCCTAAAGCATGACCGAAATAAGAAACAGTTCAAATGTTAAATATTCAGAGAAGAATTATATCAAATTTGTTAGATCTACATACCGGGTGATAATTTTTCTTCTTTGTAACTTACTATACTGAAATTCCTCTTGTGTCACAATGATCTTGTGGTACTTTTATGTATGCTCACATAATAAAAATAGCAAAAAACGAATACAAGAGGAAATCTCATGCAAGTCGCATTTCATGAACCAAAAAAATCATGCATAAATACCTGTACTTTTAAAAAATTAGAAAGAAAATAACTGTATTTTTATGATTATTATTAATAAATGGAGGATTGCAGAGTGTATTACATTTTATTCTGTATATTTTCAGTTTTTTTTCAAGATTATATAGATGTGAACTAGAGTTTTTCAATCTTGGCATCACTGGCATTTGGAGCGTAGTAACTCTGTGCTGTGACAGGCAAGTCCTGAACACCATTAGCTTCTAATCACTTAGCCCCTAATGCCTGTTTCCCTAGTATTATGAAAAAGTTTGAAAAGCTTTGCCAAATGTCACCAGCAAGACGGGGGTGGGAGTCCAAATTCAGCACCCATTAAAAACCACTAATGTGTGTAAACCCAACATTTTGTGTGTGCACTTATGTATGCATATTTGTATGTGTGCATTTATTTATGAGAGTGCATGTCCACACATATGTACATGTGTGTGGTGACAAGAGGACCTTCTCAGTTATCCTTTCTGAGGAGATTTTCACCTATTATTTTTGGTTGTTTGATGACAGAATCACTGATCTTCAACTTTCCAAGTACTCTAGGCTGGCAAGCCAGTAAGTCCCAGGGACCTTTTACTGATACTGCCTCCCCAGTACTAGGATAACAAGATGAGTATATTCTATGTTCAGTAATATCTGTAGTATGTTTAATAATAAGTGATCTTACAAATTAGCTCTTAGCTCACCGTCTCCCTCTTCTACTTTAAACACACTATTTGGAAGAACAAAAGGTAAACTAAATAAAAAAGAGGAAGTTGAGGTAGTCTCCAGCTGCGATCTTTGGAATTTTCTGTGAGTTGCAGTACACTGAGATTCCCTGTATTGCAAAGGTCCCATCAGGAAGGACTCTGAAGAGTCCAGCTACCTGGGTTCTGGTGGTGTCTAAACCCTATATTTTCCCAGGAAAGTGTTATTCTTCCACTGATTCCAGGGAGGCAAACCGTAAGCCCTTAGAACATTCGGTCTGATAAGAATATCTCTGTATAACTGAGGCCTTAGGCCACTTCAGATAGTTTATGCTAACAATGTGTGCTCTAGTAGAGGCCTTGAGCTACTCAGTATCTCTGACCACTGAAGCACTTGGAGACTAAATAACTAAGGTCAGGCATGTGAATGCGTCATACCTATTGACTGACTCTAAATAAATACTAAGCACTGAATTCAGGAGAGCTTTCCTCCTTGACCTCCTTAAGTAGCCATTGTATCTGCAGGCTGAGTGGATGTTGGAGCCCAAGGACGTGACTAGGGGCAAGTGTCCCTACAGACTGAGAATTCTGTCTGCCTCAGGAGATTCTTGGCAAGGATTTGCTACTCCTGGAGTCACATCTGTGGTTGCATTTCACAATGCACCTTTTCCAGGTTAGCAAAACAAGGCCATTCCCTTTAACTGCCTTTGGTACTCAGTGGGTCCTGGGTTGTATTCCTGGGAATTTTTTTATGCTTGTTGGTGTGCTTTCTTCGCTGGTGGTTTTTTTTTTTTTTTTTTTTTTTTTTTTTTTTTGGGCGGGGGAGGTCCTTGGATTCGATACGGGTACTCCCGGTAGCAACACCGAGCTATCCTGGAACTGCACTCTACGGAGGGAACAGGCTGGCCTTGAACGCACAAAGATCTGCCTGGCCTGTCTGCACGCCACAAGTGCGTAGGTAGTTAAAGGCGTGACATGGCACCACACCCGGCGCTGGTGCTGTTTCTTGTTTTTTGGTTTTTTTTTTTTGAGTGATTTTGTATTGATTAATAGTATGTAGTGATACAGTGATTTATATTATTAAGAAGTAATTCTTAAGGCACGCATTTCTTTGCCTGAACAAAAAAAGTATCTAAATTTGCAAGACTATGGCTTTGTAACTTTTCTGTAAATGGTAGGTTTAAAAGCCTTTTTTTGCCGGGGCTGGAGAGATGGCCTAGCGGTTAAGAGCGCGCACCGCTCTTGCAGAGGAGACCTGGTTCGATCCCCAGCACCCACATGGCAGAGTGAGAACCGTCTGTAACTCAATTCAACAGGTACGAATCCCATTCCAGGGGAATCTGACACCCTCTTCTGGACCTCCGCGGCACTGTCACGACATGGTGAGGCACAGACACTACACGAAACAAGTACAATTCATACACATAAATAAATAAAAATTATAAAAAAAAATAAACTTTTTTGCCTGAACATGTGGATATTGGGTCATCTTTTACTTACTGCTTCTGTAACAACTTCTTCTGTGACAATCAGGGTCCAACTTCATAGGGATTCTTTGCTGTTGTGGGAAAGTAAAACAAAGCAATAGAGAGAAAAAAAAGAGAGACATCTAACTCCCATAATTGCATCGCTGAGGTGAGATAGGGAATTGTCCCACATTCCTGACATCTAGCATAGATTTCAACAGAGATCAGGGGCCTCACCTGAGCACATTCTCTGAGGGTTAAAAAAGAGGAGACAACACTTCTCTGATATGACCTTTGACTTGTTGTGTGTGTGTGTTGTGTTGTGTGTGTTTGTATTGTGTATGTGTTGGAGGGTGTATCTGTGGGTTTTGTGGTGGTGGTGGTATGCATGCATGTATTTGTGTGTACATCCACATGTGGATGAATGTGCTTGATTTTTAATTGAACTATAACTGTAGCGAGTAAATTAGTGCTGGGACAGTACTTAGATTTTACGAGTTCAGTGAGTCTTTAAATTATATACACCAGGTAATAAATCATCTTTCAAAATAAAATTTAGAACAGCTTTGTGCAATAGTATGTAACACAAAAAGCATTTTTAATTATTAAATTTGGTAGTGGCCACATGGGAAAAGTAACAAGAACTGGTGATATAAATTTTAAACATGTAGTGCATTTAACCTAGTGCATTTTTCATTATCACTTCGTCATGTAATGCAGAACTTAGACAAAAAATTACATTTTCTTGGTGACAGTTCTTTGAAATATAGTATATTATATTTAATATCTCTTTAAATGCTAATGTTTCAAAAATTTGCTGAAATGGTAGATAAAATGTTCTGTAGTGTTCCTGAAATTCAAATGAAAAATGTGAAAGCTATGACCAAAGAAGCATCTGCCCAAACAAAAACATCCTAAGTTCTTTCTTCCTAGTAACACTGACTTCTAAATCACAACCCATAGAAATTGGATTCCCTCCTGGTTTTTCTAATAACTGGAATTATAACCTAAACCTCATATTTCCCTCAAAACTACTGTTGGCCTGCCTCCTGCCCCATCTCTATGATATAACATCATGCATTTAGTGTTCCTGACTGTGGCTATAGAGAAGGCTCTGTAGGTAAATGCTTACCATCTCATCAACATGAGGACGTGAGTAAGCTGGGCTCTACAGAATATCTATGAGCCCAGAACCAGAGGAAAAAGGCAGAAAAGATCCCTTGGGACTTGTTGGCCATGCCACCTGGGGAAACTCGGGTGTCAGTGAGAGACTTGTGTCTCAATAGGGTGGGAAAGCAGATAACAGAAGCACCCCGTGTCAAACTCTGACCTCCACATGCCTACATATAGAGAAACCCCCCAAACCCGTGTGCACCCACACATATATTGGTATTTCAGTTTTGTAAATATGAGACATTCTGTAGTGTGTGTTCGCTCGGAAAGATTATCGGCACAGTGCTACCACATCTTAGAAACCAGTGGAAGAATATATTTCTGTATACCATTCATGGAATTATACATAGATTTTAAGTTAGTAGAACTTTTGAAGATGAGATCTCCCTTTGAAATATGGTTAGTAACTGATAAGGCAAAGAATGATTATTAGAAATAAAATCACAGAAATTAAGATGAAAGAACATGGATTAACAGTCAGAGCCAGCCTTGTAATTTTATAATATGAATGAAAGTCTAAAAGCAAGCCTGAGAAAAGAAAAACATATAACCTGCTATAAGATCTATTATCTCGACCAATGGTTTGCCACTAACATCTTCCTCTCTATCATCTTTAAGATATCTTAAGTCACCTATTTTTCAGAGCTGCCAATATTAAATGAAAAAGGAAAATTTTTGCAATGATTCTTTATTCAAAATTCTAATATTTTAAGTACAGATATACCATATGCTATACTACTAGACTAGTTCTATAATGATATAGGGCTGCTGTATTAGTCACTTTTCATGTTGCTGTGATACGCACCAATGAACAAAGGACTTATCAAAGGAAGATTTTATTAGTGAGCTTACGATTGATGGTTCCAGGAATTAGAGTCCATTGTGGCGGAGGCATCGGCTGGACTGGAGCAGGCAAGTTGAGGGTCCACATCTCGGCAAAGAGCTCAGGAAGTAGAGAGAGAGAGAAAC
Organism: Rhizomys pruinosus; assembly: GCA_009823505.1. Lineage (NCBI taxonomy): Eukaryota > Metazoa > Chordata > Mammalia > Rodentia > Spalacidae > Rhizomys > Rhizomys pruinosus. Next base: position 341,971 of record VZQC01007304.1, read on the forward strand.
TGTAGACCAACGAGGCTTGTTAAACACTCACTAAGTACCTGCCCCAATAACGTACTTTCCTCTAGCATGGCCACAAGGACACCTTCTGAGAGCTCCAAAAACAGTGCCAACCAACGGAGACAAAATGTCTGAAATACTTACCAGCCTAGGTGAGGGGGACACTCATTCAAACCACTACAGCAGCCAACGATTTAGACATGGTCCACATCATTCCAAAAATTGATGTCTTCATGAATGATTCAATTAACACTAGGTGCAATTACTATGCGTGTAGTAATTCATGAGAAAGGTACATTTGGGGAAGAATGAAAGGTTGAAACCACATTTTCCTGTAACTGCAAGGAAGGTGGACTAAAGGTTGCTGGATGATAAAGAAGAACACCATGTCATACATTTATGCATGCTGAAAATGGTCTGAAACTTTCAATATATTTACTAATGCATAGGGGTTTTTCATGTATTGAAGAAAACCAGAATGGACTATTCTATCATGGGTATAATGAGAGACATGTAAGACTTTATCTTACGGGTACCCACCACTCTCCACTCTAAGATTAGGGATCCTGCAGTATCTAAATCTTCTACTGCACACTTATTAAGTGCTTTTAAAAACATTGCTTAGATTTAAGAGGCTGCCTCTCCATTTCTTCCCTCGGTCCTTCTCCCCACAGGGTTTCTCCTCCCCTTCTTCCTTCCTCTTCTCCTCTTTCTTTATATGTTTTATTTCAGAGAGATCTTCCTATGAGAGCTGAATTTCGTCCACAATCATAACATGCCCACTTTCACTCTCACATTCTGGGATTTCAGGCAAGCACCAAAGATAGTAGCAGGTTTAGATGTTTGACAGATATGTGCCTAATGACTTGACTATTCCTTGGAGCCTCAGCACTCACCCTGGTTCATGAATAACCATTTCATAAATCAACCCATAAATAATAGTGGTCTTTCACTGTTCAGGAGAAGGTTCTCTAGCTTGTAAGTTAGGATATTTGGCTTACGACCATCTACCTTCCAACATTTGCACATAATCTTGGAGAAACCACTTATATACTCTGGAACACTCAACTTACTGTAATATTGTGAGTTTTTTAATTGTTGGTGTGGTTGGTTGGTTGGTTACTTCATTAGTTTTTGGCTATATGGGGTGATTTTTATTTTAAGTTAGTATCTCCTTGTATCCCTAGCTGTGCTTGAAACTCACTATGTAGAAAATGTTGCGCCTTGATCTCAACAGAGAGATCCTCCTATCTTTGGCCTCCAATTGCTAAGATTAAAAGCATGCAAACCTATGCCTGGAAATTTGTGGGTTTTGACTCCATGACCCGAGGTCCCTTTAGACTCTTTACTCCATGATCATCTGCCAGTCATGGGTCATTTTCTCCACTCTATTGGGCTGTTACCCACAGTTCATGTAAGCTGCTCAGTAGCCTACAGTTTAGGGGAATGGAACTCAAACCAATTAAAAGCAGAGCACACTGTCAAGAATTTCGGTGGAGCTGTTTGATTCAGTTGTTGGCACAAAGGATGTGAAAAGACCATCAAAAGATTATTGCCCAGGTTAGAATGAGTTTAATTCATCATTCCCTTCTCTGTCTCTCATCTTCTCCCATCTGAGCACATGTATATCTTAAAGAAGAAGAATTAACTACACATACTACCTATTTTAAAAGATACATTTTAGTAAGAGCCTAAATTATTATTATTTTTTAATTATTTTATGTTATAGTGTTACTGGACTGTCTGGCGTGGAGTGTTGAGCGAACCCGTGTGTGCAGTGCCAGAGCGGAGGTCAAAAGAGGGGCCATCAGATACCCCGGACTGTGTTAAAGACAGTTCTTAGCCAGCAAATGGTGGGTGCTGGGAATCGAATCGGGTCCTCTGCAAGAGCACTCGGGCTCTAAACCAATGAGCCAGTCATCCAGCCCCATCCTAAATTATTTTTAAACTCAAGACTGATACTGTAATTTCTCCCACCTTTTTGTAATGTAACACATGATTCTATCTGTTTTAAGCAACAGACATGTTTTTCAAGGCATGATGCTCCTCGAGTATGGGAATTTCAGGGAGAGTTAGTGATTAAGCCCCTAGCACTAGGGCAAAGACAAGAAAAGATAGCTAGAAAACATGACCATCAGCAGCCAATGACTAATAATGTCCAGCTCACTTTATCCCCCAAACCAAATCGCCATAAGAGATATTTATGCATAAGTGTGTGCATTTTCTGGCCAAGAGTATTCATGCAGTCTTATTCATCAAGTTATGCAAACATAAATACGCCCAGTAATTTATGGATACTTGCTATTAGGTTTTGTTTGAGTCCCTCCAAAAAGAACCAGCCTTCTATTCTGAAGAAATAATATACCACATGAGGTGAACTTTCTTACATCTGATTTCAAAGGAGAAGTTTTCAGGGTGTAATTTTATGCAGCTGTGGTAGTTTATGACCACAGAAAGTGTGGTGTGTGGGTAGGAGTTAACATGGTGTGACGTACAGCGTGTAAGATGACTAAGACAAAGACAGAAAGAGAAGAGAGCAGAGCCAGACAACTATGTGATGTGCAGCTCCGTTTCACCATCTCTACACCTAGGATATTCATGCTGCTAAGTCTTCAAGAGGCCAAAGATTGTTTTACAGAAGAAATTTTTTTTGTGCTTAAGATTTGCTTCCAGACCTAACTGTTCTTTCTATCATGCCTACATCCTAACGCTGCTGAGAGAATAGTAAATGTATGTTACTCCAAGCTAAGAAGGCACATGCATTTGGCTATTCAGTACAGAAGAACACTTTAGTGTGATTCCGTACATTTAGATTAATTTTTCCTAGGGTTCAGGTGCCCCATATTTATAGGGTCATATAAGAGAATTTTCTTATTAAAACCTGTGTAGGAAACTTGTCTTCTGGGTGGTATAAGGTTTGTCCTCCAGGAAAATATTTAGATTTCAGGATAAGTTCAGTCGATCCGATCATGGTCTTTCTACAATTGGATAAATCAATAAAGACTAGCTTCTTGGATACATTCCTCTGGAAAATTTCTGTTTATAGTGTAATACCATCAAAAAGAGAGATAGTTAATTTAAGAAGTAAAACAGAAGCATTCACAATAGGAGTCAAGAAATTGACTTTCTGTAAACAGCTTCTGACCCTCTTTAATTGTCTTTATAACATAAACCATAAGGTACAAAGTGGCTGACAGTCAACTGCCATGTTCAGAACCCTACACATTCAACCAGAATTTGGCTCTATTCACAGTGGGTCTACACAGCCCTGCCTTATTCCAAACTTGCACGACCTGAGGAGTGACGATTTATAGCTCAGTCTTTGTGAGTGGCTTTGGGAAACTGTGACAGATTCTTTTTGAATATCTTTCATTGTGTTCCTTAGATTTTTCTTCATCTCTTGACAGTGATGATGATAGGTTTTGTAATTGTTGTTGTTGAAACAACCAAAAGTAATTTGGACAAGGATTTAATAAAGAAGACAAATAAGGTTGATTATACATGTTACTAAAAATGTGGTGTGGAAAAAAATGTGGTGTGGACCTAAATAATGAATGTCATTATTATTCACGGTTCGTAAGTGTAGTTAGGTAATTCCCTGAGAGGTGTTCCAAATTTGATAGAAGAATGCTGGTTCCCTTGAAAAACAGTGTGTACAATGGGGGGCTGGAGAGATGGCCTAGCGGTTAAGAGTGCCAACGCTCCTTCAGAGACCCAGGATTCCGCAGCACCTACATGGGAGAACCTTCTTTAACTCCAGTTCAGGGAATCAACACCCCTTTGAACCTCCTGGCATGCACGACATGGGTGCACCAAATCTACATGCAACAATACATTTATACACATAAAATAAATAAAATTAAAAAGAACATGTTACTTGGTCACATTTCACTTATCAAATAGTGATAATTTCTCCTATGGTCCTCATTAACTGTAATAGGTCTCTACCCAATAAAAGTAAAAGGGTTTCTTTCCACAATTTTAAGTAATGCACCATAAGACACTCAAGTTCACTGTGATCTATACCAGACATATTGATGAATTTCTTAAAATATCATCTTTATGCAAATGAGTGAATATTTTCCATAGACTTGTGACTCTAGCTAACAATTAGAGCTAGCATTTTAAGGAGCACTTATAAGCTGGAGATTGTGGAACGGATGGGGTATAGGATTAACATGGGAGGTGGTACTGAACTAACCAATGAAAGAGGAAAGGAAAGAGAGGATAAGGGACGGGAAGTTGGGAATGCAAAAAGTGCAGTTCGCAAGAAGTATCAATCACGAATATCCAGAACCAGAATCTGAGTGGCCATATGACAGTTCACGTCTATCAACAACGGTGATCTAAATAACCTAAATTAAGAATTTACTCGCTCATCATTTAGCCTTTATCAATTCAACATATTTGATATTCTCTAGTCATTACAGTAAGAGTACCCAATAGTAAGAGTCTCAAATTTAGTGCAGATGACATAAGTACGATATATACGCACATGACTAGCATATTTAAATATGAATATCGCATGAAGCTATTCAAGCTTGACATAGGTAAAATTAGAGTAGCATTTTAAGAGCATTATAAGTGAAGATGTGTCATTATCATTCTGGTATGCTTTGTAGAAACTACAATATGTTCTAGGGATACGATGTGCACAAGAACATTAAGAGACTCACACAGTACTAGTGTAGAATGCCAGATTCGGTTAGAGAGAGTTACCTGTCTGTGTCTTGCGATGCTACTAGTTGTGAAAAGGGGCTATATTGCTCCAGCATCCTAGCATTATGTTAGGGACAGGCATGCGATGCACTATGACCAGTTCAGCAGTAAAAGGTAACCATATTAGTAGAAGAGAATGTCACGCACATGAGGAGCAATTGTCTCGAAGAACATCGCTGGCTTAATCTGATTTTCTTTTCCTTATTTGTCTGACATACAGTTCACCAATATGGGTACAGGCTCGCCAGCAATGGTAGAGTGTTGCAGGCAAGGGTCTAAGAAAGATGGCTATCTGACCAACATGGGTCGAGGCTCAACAGTGTAGATGCAGTTTGAGACGTGGCTAAGTCCATGCTATAAGAACGCTGTACTTGATCGAAGTAGATGGGTTGAGGATAGCTGTTGAAGACATCATTAGATGCTTACCAAAAACATAACACACAAACACAACCAACTCATATAAACGATCAATAACTAAATCTATAAAAACAGTTGGTACGAATCTATGCATATCTATCACTAATACTATCGTAGCATGCTAAATACTATAGGAAGAATCTAACTAAACAGTATGAGTAAGCTGATCGGATGTCACGTCTCTGGTTACTCTGCATAGGAGCTCAGGTTTGATTCCCCAGCATCCACAATGGCACTAACAACCTTCCAACTAACAATCAATTCGCAGAAGGGAATCTGACTTGTATTTTCTGAAACTCATGGGTTATTGCAATGAGGTATAGTGGAGTGCACTTAGGCCATACATGGAACAAATAATCAATAAAAATGATGATTTTATAAGAAATTCTCAAAATAGCATTGTTAATAACATAATGCAATAGTACAATATATTACAAGCCAGGGAATTCTTGAAAATAGTTCTCTTCTCCATCTTTTTAGAGAGACGGCAGCAATCTTAAGCTTTACTCAGCTAAAGAGAACTAGTATATCCAGTGCAACGCGTAGTGCCAAAATGCATTAGCGATTATAGTAAAAAGGCAGAACAATAACAAATAGATATCATTCAGCTTTCTGACTATTTTCATGAGTGTTGGCTGACAGTCCATTGAATGGAAACAATGAACAGACACCGCAGCATCCTAGAAGGCATGTAGCTGAGAGGCAGGGTGCGAGGCCTCAAATGCTGCCGGGAAATCTTGCATTCTCACATCTGGAAGTGCTAAGTGTGCCAAGTCCTGAAAGGGGAATAGGAATGATCACTGAGGTTTACCCTCCAAGAACAAGTTTTTTTTCTGCTGGTAGAGTAGATGTGCTTTGGTTAACTGGGGAGGGAAATGAGCCCATTTTCAACTCTTACCACATACAGATTACTTGGCTTAGGGAAAGAACATATGTCACAAATAAATTCGAGCAAATAACTTAAAATTCAAAGATAGAAAAAAAATGAAAATGGAAAAAATGTTTAAAAAAACCAAAAAAATAAATAGGAATTTATATCCCTATTTTTTGGTCTTTTGTGAGACAAAGTGTACCTCCCTGTGACCCCCCTGTCTGGAACTGACTCTGTAAGACCAGGCTGGGCCTTGAACGGGACAAAAGATATCCAGCCCTAGCCTACCTGCCATCCCAAGTGCGATGATATAAATTATGTGCACACCATGCCTGGATTGAAACAAATTTAATTGTGGTTGTTGAATACAACACAAAATGTAAAAACCGACATGTCTAAATGAGCGCAACTTCATTCATGGGTTAACATTTTTAAAATAAATAGACCCTTAGATGCATCCATGTTATGACATCCAATGTTTCAACTGGAACATCCTTATGTTAAAAACAAAACACAAAACAAAAACAAAAAAGCAAACTGTTTTTAAGCTGCTTTCCATTACAACAGCAACCAGAGAGTGTCATTGTAGAAGACACCCATTACGCAGTTTGCCAAATATCCAGTTGGGGATTAAACTCACTCCCTGAACCTCCCTCCTATGCCCCGATTTAATTAATTTGGCTGTGTTAAAACTCAAATCATCTCGTCTACGATGGTTAAAGGCACTCCCTGCTCTGCCAGAGGACTCAGGTTCAATTCTCAATATCCACAATGGAGGCTAATGTGGGTGCCTTCTCCATTCAGGAATCTACCTCAGAATCAGGTGGTCTTGCAGGATCCATATTGAGATGCCCATGTTCCAGCCATCCACTACTGATCTAGACTCTCTGGTGGAAAACTCCCTTCTTGGCCATAGTTCTAGAAAGGCATGCAGAAAATACCAAACCCTGACAAATATGTTTGAAGTCTATTGCAGTTAATGCTTTTTTTGATTTATTTTTATTTATTTATTTTTTATTTGTTTTTTCCTTTTTTGGATCTTTTTTTAGAGACCAGGATCTCCCTATCGTCCCCAGGTGTCCGGAACTCCTCTGAACCAGGCCGGCCCTGAAACCGCCAGAATAACCACCGTTCTCCCCCAAAAAAAAAAAGAAAAAGAAATACACCAGAAAAAACAAAAAGGAAAGTTTAAGTTGAAGTGGTGTACAAATGGCATAGGAAATATGCTTAAACCGTCTTGTTTGTAAGGTTATAGGTTTTCACAAGAAAAGTCAAAGTCTACTGTTGCAGCCATTCATTATCCCCTGAGGGGGTGCAACCATTTCCTGGAGGTACTGGCAATAAGACCAAGGTCGAATTGTGGAGTGGACGGAGCAAGCTCCTATTCCAACTCCTACTTCCAAAAATCCATTTAATATATGTCCTAGATAGAGGATGTATCAGATATTAGTTAAACTACTTTTTATTGATTGTCTTTATTTTGAGCGCCACATTCTATTTCTATTCTTTGCTGTAACATAATGTGCATTGCTCTTAACTGTAATGGTCTACTACTAGGCAAATAACTCCCTCATTTTTATATTCAACAGGCAAACACAAACAAAGAAAAAACAGAGCAATCTGGGTATTAATAGAATAACTAGGACCCTTCAAATCATAAACCCTTAAGTCAGTTTTTAAATAGCTTCCTTGCATCTGGTGCCACATTTGATTGTATTCAAAGTAATCTTGCAGTGTTATCAATTTATGGGACACAGGACATTTTGAATTACTATAGTGAGTGCTGGTGCGATGCTCATGGCCTACACCACTCGTTAACAGCGTCACCTTTTTGTCTCCCCTCCCTTCCTGGCTTTTCTCTTTGTTTCCACTCCTACCGAATTCTTCATCCCCAAACCACACATAGTGACGTTGCAGTGAATGGCAGTCTCTCTAACCTGATGTTATCAATGCACCCTGGTTATGATTTCTTTTAACCATTTAATCAGTTGTAGGTTGCTTATCCATCATATAACACACAGGTTCTACTGCTGTCCTGGAACTGGTATTTGATTTGTCGTATTCCGCTGATCAGATTCTTCCATTATGCACACTCGCGTTGTGTACAAGTTGTACAATACTTATGAAATTACCAATCCTTACACACAAGAGTGGAGCAAGGTGAGCATCTTAACACTGTACTGCACGTGGCATCAGCTGCAATTTCTTTCTTCCCTTCCCCCCCTTTTTTTTTTTTTGAAAGGTCTTAATCCCCCCTACAGCCACTCCCGCCCACATGGCCTATTTTCCCCTTTTCCCTGGAAAGAAAATAGGAAAAGATTTCAGTCTTCCTTATCCGTACCCTCAAGACATGAGCTGCCCCCAACCAGATTCAGGAACCCAGTCTCCGGGGTTAGGAAGATCAAAAATAAAAAATCCAATCCAGTCTAAGCCAATATTTCCTTCGATTGCTCCATTGACAAGCCACAAAGCCTCAAAAAGTAGTATAATATACGAAACATTAAAAACCCCAATAAATCACAGCAAGCGAAGGTTTATTTGGTTTTAATGCCTGTATTTTGTAGCTCTCTTTGCAATAATCGGAAAAGAGGGATCAATGCCAACCATGCCCCAACCCTAACGGTCGAGTGATGGATGAGAAAAATGTGGTACACTACAATGGAGTTTCTATGCAAGTGGTAAAGAAAAGTGACATCTATGAAAGTGTAGGTAAATGGATGACAACTGAAGACATTTTTTTTAAGTGAAAAGGTAACAACATTCCCAGAAAAAAAACAAAAGCTGATTGGTATCCCTATCTGTGGATGTGATTAACAAAGACCATACTATTTGAAGGCAAACTGGCAACATTAATGGCTATCATTCCTCTCGTGATCTGAAAACATGTGGTTCTTATATGTGTGAATCCCTCAGAAAAGACCATGTTCTAGACAACTAACCTACCATTTATTTTCAGACTTTTGGAACGTTAATCCTATATAATGGGTGTATCATGTCATGCCTTTATAGACTACTACTTAAATTAGCCATGGCCCATTGTGACATCAAACACCTAGGCTATGGCCAAACTCGATTTTGTTTGTGTTTCCAGACGACTGCTGCTTTTACTTCGCGGTGCATGTCACCGGGCCGCTGCTAGTACCTCATGCCTTTTCTGTCATGCTGACAACTATACCTTAATGCCTCATACACCAATTGGCCAACCGGGCCCTAAGGGACTAAATTACGTTTCTTGCCCTCAGAGGTCAACTAAGTCTTAGGGAACTATGCANTTTTCCACTTAAGAAACTGCCTGAAGCAGTGCTGGCCTGCTCCAGGTGATCCTAGCAGGTCCGGAACCTGAGCCCCCAACACATGACCTCACTATGGCACCCGAGCCAGACCCAAAAACTAGACGTTTTTTAAAATTTGTTTTGTTGAGACATGGTCTCTCTGTGTAGCTTAGCCTGGTTATACTCTGTAACAGACTGGCCTTTACCTCTCTACCCTCCTGCATCAGCCTCCTAACAGCTTGGATTACAGGCACAAATAATCATTTTTTTAAAGATATTTTTTTTGCCGGGGCTGGAGAGATGGCCTAGCGGTTAAGAGCGCCGACCGCTCTTGCAGAGGACCCGGGTTCGATCCCCAGCACCCACATGGCAGCTGAGAACCGTCTGTAACTCCAATTCCAGGAGAACTCCAGTTCCAGGGGAATCTGACACCCTCTTCTGACCTCCGCGGCACTGCACGACATGGGTGCACAGACCTACACGCAAACAGTACATTCATACACATAAATAAATAAAATTTAAAAAAAAAAGCCTTTTTTGCCTGAACATGTGGATATTGGGTCATCTTTTACTTACTGCTTCTGTAACAACTTCTTCTGTGACAATCAGGGTCCAACTTCATAGGGATTCTTTGCTGTTGTGGGAAAGTAAAACAAAGCAATAGGAGAAAAAAAGAGAGACATCTAACTCCCAATAATTGCATCGCTGAGGTGAGATAGGGAATTGTCCCACATTCCTGACATCTAGCATAGATTTCAACAGAGATCAGGGGCCTCACCTGAGCACATTCTCTGAGGGTTAAAAAAGAGGAGACAACACTTCTCTGATATGACCTTTCTGATGTGTGTGTGTGTGTGTGTGTGTGTGTGTGTGTGTGTGTATGTGTGAGGGGGTGTATCTGTGGGTGTGTGTGTGGGGGGTGTATGCATGCATGTATTTGTGTGTACATCCACATGTGGATGAATGTGCTTGATTTTTAATTGAACTATAACTGACATAAAATTAAATGCACAGAGCTTAGATTTTCAGTTCAGTGAGTCTGTATAATTATATACACTCAGGTAATCATCTTTCAAAATAAAATTTAGAACAGCTTTGTGCAATAGTTATGTAACACAAAAAGACATTTTTAATTTTAAATTTTGTAGTGGCCACATTGGAAAAAGTAACAAGAACATGGTGATATAAATTTTAACACTGTAGTGCATTTAACCTAGTGCATTTTTCATTATCACTTCGTCATGTAATGCAGAACTTAGACAAAAAATTACATTTTCTTGGTGACAGTTCTTTGAAATATAGTATATTATATTTAATATCTCTTTAAATGCTAATGTTTCAAAAATTTGCTGAAATGGTAGATAAAATGTTCTGTAGTTGTTCCTGAAATTCAAATGAAAAATGTGAAAGCTATGACCAAAGAAGCATCTGCCCAAACAAAAACATCCTAAGTTCTTTCTTCCTAGTAACACTGACTTCTAAATCACAACCCATAGAAATTGGATTCCCTCCTGGTTTTTCTAATAACTGGAATTATAACCTAAACCTCATATTTCCCTCAAAACTACTGTTGGCCTGCCTCCTGCCCCATCTCTATGATATAACATCATGCATTTAGTGTTCCTGACTGTGGCTATAGAGAAGGCTCTGTAGGTAAATGCTTACCATCTCATCAACATGAGGACGTGAGTAAGCTGGGCTCTACAGAATATCTATGAGCCCAGAACCAGAGGAAAAAGGCAGAAAGATCCCTTGGGACTTGTTGGCCATGCCACCTGGGGAAACTCTGGGTTCAGTGAGAGACTTTGTCTCAAAATAGGGTGGAGAGCAATAACAGAAAGCACCCAGTGTCAAACTCTGACCTCCACATGCCTACATATAGAGAAACCCCCCAAACACACGTGTGCACACACAAATATATTGGTATTTCAGTTTTGTAAATATGAGACATTCTGTGAGTGTTCGCTCAGGAAAGATAATATCAGCACAGTGCTACAACATCTTAGAAACCAGTGGAAGAATATATTTCTGTATACCATTTCATGGAATTATAACATAGATTTTAAGTTAGTAGAAACTTTTGAAGATGAGATCTCCCTTTGAAATATGGTTAGTAACTGATAAGGCAAAGAAATGATTATTAGAAATAAAATCAGAAATTAAGAATGAAAAGAACATGGATTAACAGTCAGAAAGCCAGCCTTGTATTTTATATAGATGAAGTCATAAAGCAAGCCTGAGAAAGAAAACATTATACCCTGCTTATAAGATCTATTATCTCGACCAATGGTTTGCCACTAACATCTTCCTCTCTATCATCTTTAAGATAAATATTTTAAGATAACCTATTTTTCAGAGCTGCCAATATTAAATGAAAAAGGAAAATTTTTGCAATGATTCTTTCATTCAACAATTCAATAAATATTTTAAGTCATATGCCATATGTCATATACTACTAGACTAGTTCTTAATGATATAGCTGCTGTATTAGTCACTTTTCTGTTGCTGTGATAAAACACCATGACAAAGGAACTTATAAAAGGAAGATTTTATTTGAGCTTACGATTGATGGTTCCAGGGAATTAGAGTCCATTGTGGCGGGAGGCATGGCGGCTGGATCTGGAGCAGCAAGTTGAGGGTCACATCTCGCAAAGAGCTCAGGAAGCAGAGAGAGAGCAACTGTAGACCACGAGGCTTGTTAAACTCACTAAGCCTGCCCCCAATAACGTACTTCCTCTAGCATGGCCACACCTTCTGAGAGCTCCAAAAACAGTGCCACCAACTGGAGACAAATGTCTGAATACTTACAGCCTATGGGGGACACTCATTCAAACCACTACAGCAGCCAACGATTTAGACATGGTCCACATCATTCCAAAAATTGATGTCTTCATGAATGATTCAATTAACACTAGGTGCAATTACTATGCGTGTAGTAATTCATGAGAAAGGTACATTTGGGGAAGAATGAAAGGTTGAAACCACATTTTCCTGTAACTGCAAGGAAGGTGGACTAAAGGTTGCTGGATGATAAAGAAGAACACCATGTCATACATTTATGCATGCTGAAAATGGTCTGAAACTTTCAATATATTTACTAATGCATGGGGTTTTTCATGTATTTGAAGAAAACCAGAATGGACTATTCTATCATGGGTATAATGAGAGACATGTAAGACTTTATCTTACTAGGTACCACCTACTCTCCACTCTAAGATTAGGGATCCTGCAGTATCTAAATCTTCTACTGCACACTTATTAAGTGCTTTTAAAACATTGCTTAGATTTAAGAGGCTGCTCTCCATTTCTTCCCTCGTCCTTCTCCCCACATTTCTCCTCCCCTTCTTCCTTCCTCTTCTCCTCTTCTTTATATTGTTTTATTTCAGATAAGATCTTCCTATGTAGCTGAATTTCGTCCACAATCATAACATGCCCACTTTCACTCTCACATTCTGGGATTTCAGGCAAGCACCAAAGATAGTAGCAGGTTTAGATGTTTGACAGATATGTGCCTAATGACTTGACTATTCCTTGGAGCCTCAGCACTCACCCTGGTTCATGAATAACCATTTCATAAATCAACCCATAAATAATAGTGGTCTTTCACTGTTCAGGAGAAGGTTCTCTAGCTTGTAAGTTAGGATATTTGGCTTACGACCATCTACCTTCCAACATTTGCACATAATCTTGGAGAAACCACTTATATACTCTGGAACACTCAACTTACTGTAATATTGTGAGTTTTTAATTGTTGGTTGGTTGGTTGGTTGGTTACTTCATTAGTTTTTGGCTATATGGGGTGATTTTTATTTTAAGTTAGTATCTCCTTGTATCCCTAGCTGGCTTGAAACTCACTATGTAGAACAAGTTGGCCTTGATCTCACAGAGATCCTCCTATCTTTGGCTCCCAATTGCTAAGATTAAAAGCATGCAAACCTATGCCTGGAAATTTGTGGGTTTTGACTCCATGACCCGAGGTCCCTTTAGACTCTTTACTCCATGATCATCTGCCAGTCATGGGTCATTTTCTCCACTCTATTGGGCTGTTACCCACAGTTCATGTAAGCTGCTCAGTAGCCTACAGTTTAGGGGAATGGAACTCAAACCAATTAAAAGCAGAGCACACTGTCAAGAATTTCGGTGGAGCTGTTTGATTCAGTTGTTGGCACAAAGGATGTGAAAAGACCATCAAAAGATTATTGCCCAGGTTAGAATGAGTTTAATTCATCATTCCCTTCTCTGTCTCTCATCTTCTCCCATCTGAGCACATGTATATCTTAAAGAAGAAGAATTAACTCCATACTACCTATATTTAAAAGATACATTTTAGTATTAGCCTAAATTATTATTTATTTATTTATTATTTTTTATGTGTATGAGTGTACTGTCTGCATGGAGGTTGTTGCACCCGTGTTGTGCAGTGCCACGGAGGTCAAAAGAGGGCATCAGATACCCCTGGAACTGGAGTTAAAGACAGTTCTTAGCCACCATGTGGGTGCTGGGAATCGAATCGGGTCCTCTGCAAGAGCACTCGGTGCTCTTAACCACTGAGCCATCTCTCCAGCCCCATCCTAAATTATTTTTAAACTCAAGACTGATACTGTAATTTCTCCCACCTTTTTGTAATGTAACACATGATTCTATCTGTTTTAAGCAACAGACATGTTTTTCAAGGCATGATGCTCCTCAGTATGGGAATTTCAGGGAGAGTTAGTGATTAAGCCCCTAGCACTAGGGCAAAGAACAAGAAAAGATAAGCTAGAAACATGACCATCAGCAGCCAATGACTATATATTTCTCAGCTCACTTTATCCCCCAAACCAAATCGCCATAAGAGATATTTATGCATAAGTGTGTGCATTTTCTGGCCTAGAGTATTCATGCAGTTCTTATTCATCAAGTTATGCAAACATAAATAGCCCAGTAATTTATGGATACTTGCTATTAGGTTTTGTTTGAGTCCCTTCCAAAAAGAACCAGCCTTCTATTCTGAAGAAATAATATACCACATGAGGTGAACTTTCTTACATCTGATTTCAAAGGAGAAGTTTTCAGGGTGTAATTTATATGCAGCTGTGGTAGTTTATGACCACAGAAAGTGTAGGTGTGTGGGTAGGAGTTAACATGGATGTACACTTGTAAATGACTAGGAGCCAAAAGACAGAAAGAGAGAGAGACAGAGCCAGCACTATTGATTGCAGCTCAGTTTCACATCTCTACACCTAGGATATTACATGCTGCTAAGTCTTCAAAGGCCAAAGATTTGTTTTACAGAAGAAATTTTTATTTGCTTAAGATATTGCTTCCAGACCTAATGTTCTTTAGCATATCATGCCTACATCCATGACTGGAAATAAAATGTATGTTATCCAAGCATAAAAAGGCCACATGATTTGGAAATATTCTACAGAAGTAACATTTAGTGTGATTACAGTACATTTAGATTAATTATATTCCTGGTTCAAGGTGCCACCATATTTATGGTCATATAAGAATTTTCATTATTAACCCTGTGTAGGAAAACTTGATCTTCTGGTGGTATAGTTTGTCCTCCAGGAAATATTTGATTTCAGATAAGTTCAGTTCAGAATCCAATGGTCTTTCTACAATTAGGATAAAATCTAAAAGACTAGTTCTTAGAGATATTCTCTTGAAAATTTCTGTTTATGTGTAATACCTCAAAAAGAGAGATTAGTTAATTTAGAAGTAAAAACAGAAGCATTCACAATAGGAGTCAAGAAATTGACTTTCTGTAAACAGCTTCTGACCCTCTTTAATTGTCTTTATAACATAAACCATAAGGTACAAAGTGGCTGACAGTCAACTGCCATGTTCAGAACCCTACACATTCAACCAGAATTTGGCTCTATTCACAGTGGGTCTACACAGCCCTGCCTTATTCCAAACTTGCACGACCTGAGGAGTGACGATTTATAGCTCAGTCTTTGTGAGTGGCTTTGGGAAACTGTGACAGATTCTTTTTGAATATCTTTCATTGTGTTCCTTAGATTTTTCTTCATCTCTTGACAGTGATGATGATAGGTTTTGTAATTGTTGTTGTTGAAACAACCAAAAGTAATTTGGACAAGGATTTAATAAAGAAGACAAATAAGGTTGATTATACATGTTACTAAAAATGTGGTGTGGAAAAAAATGTGGTGTGGACCTAAATAATGAATGTCATTATTATTCACGGTTCGTAAGTGTAGTTAGGTAATTCCCTGAGAGGTGTTCCAAATTTGATAGAAGAATGCTGGTTCCCTTGAAAACAGTGTGTACTAATGGGGCTGGAGAGATGGCCTAGCGGTTAAGAGTGCCAACTGCTCTTGAAGAGGACCCAGGATAGATCCGCAGCACCTACATGGGAGAACCTTCTTTAACTCCAGTTCCAGAGGAATCCAACACCCTCTTCTGACCTCCGTGGCATTGCACGACATGGGTGCACAAATCTACATGCAGACAATACATTTATACACATAAAAATAAATAAAATTAAAAAAAGAAAAGTGTGTACTTTGCTCACCATTTCAGCCTTTTTTCAATGTCAAATATTTGATAATTTCTCCTATGGTCTCATTACTGTATAGGTCTACCCAATAAAAGTAAAGGAGGTTTCTTCAAATTTTTAAGTAATGCACCATAATGACACTCAAGTTCACTGTGATATATATCATACATATTGATGATATTTCTTAAAATATATCATCTTTATGCAAATGAAGATGAATATTTTCATAGCATCTTGTGTACTATAGCTAACAATTTAGAGCTAGCATTTTAAGGAGCACTTATAAGCTGGAGATTGTGGTCCATGTTTTAATTCATTTATTAATGACTTTTGAGAACCTTACACATTCATTTGTTTAAGGGTGGCAGTTATGTGCACAAAGAAATTAAGTAACTCACCCACAGTACAGTGTTGAAGAGGCCAAGGAGGAATTAGAGCTCAGAGGGATTTAACTTCTGACATGAATGTTTGCCAATGCCTACTAGTTGTGAAAAATAAGGGAGCCATACCTTATTGTCTCCCAGCATCCTAGCTATTATCTTAGGGGACAGAGGTAAAATTATGACTATTTGACCATGTTTTTCAGAAAAAAATACTATTAATAGGATAAAAAAATGTCAGCAATAGAGTGAATTTTTCAAGCCCTTGCTTACTTTGATTTTTCTTTTTCCTTTCTATTTTGTCCTGCTGGGTTATATTTTACCTTTGCCTGGTAGAGTTGTGCAGGCAAGTGGCTCTTAAGGAAAGAATGATGCCATAAATTCTGACTAAAATCAATGAGGTTCAGTGCTCTAACAGTGAGATGCAGTTTGAGGGGCCTAAGTGTTTTTCCTGCTTAACAACCTGTACCTTTGAAGTCAGAAGCTAGAGGGTTTGGATGGTGTTCTACACATAGTTCTTCTCTCATAAACATACACACAAACACACACTCTATCTATCTATCTATCTATCTATTTATCGATCTATCTATCTATCATCTATCTATCTATCATCTATCTATATATCTATCTACCTATTATCTATCTATCTGATCTGTTATCTCTCTGGTTTACTCTTGCATAGGATCCAGGTTTGATTCCCAGCATCCACATGGCAGCTAACAACCTTCAATAACTCCAATTCCAGGGGAATCTGACTGTATTTTCTGAACTCAATGGGTATTGCATGATATTGGTGCACTTACATACATGCAATAATCAATAAAATATTTTTAAGAAATTCTCAAATAGCATTGTAATAACATTGCAATGTAAATATTACAGCCGGGAATTCTTGAAAATAGTTCCTTCTCCTCTTTTTGAGAGACTGGCAGCAGATCTTTAGCTTTACTCAGCTAAAGAGAACTAGTTTCCTAGTGCCAAATGCATTAATTTAGTAAAAAGGCAGAACAATAACAATAGATATCATTCAGCTTTCTGACTATTTTCTGAAGTGCTGACTCCATTGAATGGAAACAATAACAGACACCCAGCATCCTAGACAGTAGCTGAGAGGCAGGGGCAGGCCTCAAATGCTGCCTCTTGCATTCTCACATCTGGAAGTGCTAAGTGTGCCAAGTCCTGAAAGGGGAATAGGAATGATCACTGAGGTTTACCCTCCAAGAACAAGTTTTTTTTCTGCTGGTAGAGTAGATGTGCTTTGGTTAACTGGGGAGGGAAATGAGCCCATTTTCAACTCTTACCACATACAGATTACTTGGCTTAGGGAAAGAACATATGTCACAAAATAAAATCCCAATAATTAAGATGAGTAGTATTTTGATGTGGTATTTGAAATACTCAAAATCAGTTACCTGGGAATTTATAACCTATTTTTTGGTCTTTTGGAGACAGGGTCTCCCTGTAGCCCCAGCTGTCCTGGAACTGACTCTGTAGACCAGGCTGGCCTTGAATCACAAAGATCCGCCTGCCTCTGCCTCCCAAGTGCTAGGATTAAAGGCATGTGCCACCATGCCTGGATTGAAACATATTTATTGGTTGTTGAATACAACAACAAAATTAATAAACAGACATGTATAATAGAGCAACTTCATTCATGGGTTAACATTTTTAAATATAACCTTAGATGCATCCATTTTGACCATCCATTTTAACTGGAAATCTTATGAAAAACAAAAACAAAAACAAAAACAAAAAAGCAAACTGTTTTTAAGCTGCTTTCCATTACAACAGCAACCAGAGAGTGTCATTGTAGAAGACACCCATTACGCAGTTTGCCAAATATCCAGTTGGGGATTAAACTCACTCCCTGAACCTCCCTCCTATGCCCCGATTTAATTAATTTGGCTGTGTAAAACTCAAATCATCTCCAGTCTCAGTGGTTAAGAGCACCTACCTCTCTTGCAGAGGACTCAGGTTCAATTCTCAATATCCACATGGAGGCTAATGTGGGTGCCTTCTCCATTCAGGAATCTACCTCAGAATCAGGTGGTCTTGCAGGATCCATATTGAGATGCCCATGTTCCAGCCATCCACTACTGATCTAGACTCTCTGGTGGAAAACTCCCTTCTTGGCCATAGTTCTAGAAAGGCATGCAGAAAATACCAAAACCCTTGAAAATATAGTTTGAATGCTCTATGCAGTTAATCTTTTTTATTGATTTATTTTTATTTATTTATTTTTATTGATTTTTTACTTTTTTGGTTTTTTAGAGACAGGATCTCCCTATAGTCCCAGGTGTCCTGGAACTCACTCTGTAGACCAGGCTAGCCTTGAACTCGCAAAGATCCACCTGCCTCTGCCTCTAAGAAAAGAGAAAGTCACACCAGGAAGTAAAACAAAAAGGAAAGGTTTAAAGTGGAAGTGGTGTAAAAATGGCATAGGAAATATGCTTAAACCGTCTGTTTGTAAGGTTTAGGTTTCACAAGAAAAGTCAAAGTCTAACTTTGCAGCCATTTATTCCCCTGAGGGGGGTGCACCTTTCCTGGAGGTACTGCAATACCAGGTCGATGTGTGGAGTGGACGGAGCAAGCTCCGATTCCAACTCCTACTTCCAAAAATCCATTTAATATAGTGTCCTAGGATAGAGGATGTATCAGATATTAGTTAATATTTTAAGATGTCTTTATTTTGAGAGCCACATTCTATTTCAGCTTCTTATGACTGTAACATAATAGTGCATTGCTCTTAACTGTAATGGTCTACTCTAAGGCAAATAACTCCCTCATTTTTATATTACAGGCAAACAAAACAAAGAAAAACAGAGTAAACTGTGTAATAGAATAACTAGGACCACTTCAAATCATAAACCCTTAAGTCAGTATTTTAATAGCTCCTTGCATCTGGTGGACTTATGATTAGTATTCAAAGTATTTGAGTTTTAATCTAATTTATAGGACACTAGGACATTTTTGAATTTACTTAGTGGGAGTGCTGGTGAGAATGGTACACTGTACATGGCTCACCATTGTTTTCTTCTTTAGCAATTTAAGAAAACATAGTAATTGCAGTGAATGGCAGCCTCTCTACCTGATGTCAAATGACTGGTTTGATTTCTTTTTAACATTTAATCAGTTGTCAGGTTGCTTTCGCATCATATAAACACAGGCTATGCTGTCCTGGGAACTGGGTATTGATTTAGTGCTAAGAATCCATTGATGAATGGTGTGTAAAGTTGTACAATAAGAGAATACCAATCCTTACAAAGAGTGGAGAATGGTGATCAAAATTACTGCAGCTCAATTTTGCCAAATATCCCAGAAAAGCAATAAATCTAACGCCCCCACACCTATTTCCTTTTCCCTGGAAGAAAATAGGAAAAGATTCAGTCTTCCTTATACCCTCAAGACATGAGCTGCCAACCAGATTCAGACCCATCTCCTGGGTTAAGAAGTCAAAAATCCAATCCATCTAACCATATTTCCTTCATTGCTCCATTGACAACCACATCCTCAAACATAGTATACCATTAAAAACCCAATAAATCAGCAGCGAAGGTTTATTTGGTTTTAATGCCATGTTTATTGTAGCTCTCTTTGCAATATCAAAGAGCTGGAATCAAATGCCCCTCAACTGTCGAGTGAGTGGAGAGAGAAAAATGTGGTACATCTACACAATGGAGTTCTATGCAGTGGTAAAGAAAGATGACATCATGAAAGTTGCAGGTAAATGGATGCAACTTGAAGATTTTATGTTAAGTGAAGTAACACATTCCCAGAAAAACAAAAGACTATTGGTATCCCTAATCTGTGGATGCTAGTACAAAGCACCTAGTTGTAAGGCAAACTGAGCAACATTAATGCTATATTCCTCGTGATCTGAAAACAACTGGGTTCTTATATTGTGAATCCCTAGACAGGTTCTAGAACTAACCTACCATTTATTTTCAGACTTTGGAACGTTAATATATAATGGTGGGTATGTATGCATCTTTTAGAATAATATTAAATTAAAATGGACAATTGTGAATCAAAAATATGATATGGAAATAACATATAGTTTGTTTTCAGAAGATGCGATTTTAATATAGGTGCAATGTATCAGGCTGATGTATCTTAGCCTTTCTGTATGCTGAACAACTATACTTAATGCCCATACCAATTTGGCCAAGGGGCCTAAGGGATAACATTGTTTCTTGCCCTCAGAGGTCAACTAAGTCTTAGGGAACTATGCACGGGGGCATCTCTTAAAATGTCCTGCAAATGTGGGTCACCAGTTTTCCTGTTCAGGGAGGTCTTAGAGATCCACTAATGGGACTTTAGCCAGTGTCCAGTATATAAAGAGGAAAGTCTGCTCATGCTTCAAAAAGGGAAGCCTGGTCTAGCGAGACATGATTTTGTCCTTGAGTGGATGGAACTGGTAAATGAAAAGCTGAAAGGAGCCAGGGGCACACCACCCAAAAAAACCCGAGTGACCCCTGAGTACCAGATCCTCAACTGACTTTAAGATAACAAAAACTGGGGGCTGGAGAGATAGCCTAGCTATTAAGAGCACCAACTGCTCTTGCAGAGGACCCGGGTTTGATCCCCAGCACCCACATGGCGGCTAAGAACCTCCCGTAACTCCAATTCCAGGAGAACTCCAGTTCCAGGGGAATCTGAGACCCTCTTCTGACCTCCACAGCATTGCTTGACACAGGTGCACAAACCTACTTGCAGACAGTACATTCATACACATACAAAAATAAATAAAAATTTAAAAAAGATAACAAAAACCTTCGTTAATCTGGGCTAACTGTGTGTCTTTAAGCATCCAAAAGGAAAGTAAAACCAGAAAAATATAATAAGCAAGGCCCGAGAAATTGTACTTCATATATAAAACTTGAGATCTTAGTAAAAAGACAAAAACACGAGAGAGCACTGTTGTTTGGCCTGTCTTCATTTCTTACTGGCAAGTGCATCTACTCTGTGGCTGCCACTGCTTTTGCCATTCTTCACAGCTTTTTAATCCTCCAATATGGACTGAGGACTCCTGTCTCTCCAAGAATCTTCCAAACCTTCAATGCCAGATGGGGACAACTGAGATATCCAGCTTGTGGACTGAGCAGTTACTGGATTTCAGCCTCCTCAGGGTATAGACTGCCATTGTTGGACTGCCAAGGCTGTATTATGGAGGCCAGTACAGGAAGATCAAGACAGGATGCATGCTTACTGGTCACATAAGGGCAAGATTTATGGTTATTTGGGCTTGCCAAGGAGGAACTTTCAAACACTTCTGTAAAGAAAACATGACATCTTTTAGCACAAAAGAGAAAATCCTCCAATTCATATATTACAAGTTAGAGAGAACAACAACAAAAGAACTGGAAAAAACTCTGGAAAGACTCAGAAAAAGATGCAAGACATGTATGGCAGAGTGCAGGAACTCATGTGCAGTGGTGGCCATGGAAAAGGAAGTGATTCTAAACTTGGTTGAGAAATGATGTATGTTGTGTGGAAAAAGTTTAATAACAATAAAAATAAATAAACAAACAAATCTAAGAACAACAGCATTAGGTTCAAAGGGAATCATCCCTATTCCCAAGAATAAGTGATGCTTTTTTTTTCCCCTGCCCACCCTCTTTCTCATTTCATTTCCCTCACTTCTTTGGGTTATTTGTTTTATTTTTTTAGACAAATATTAAAGGGGCTAACTTTAGCCATGGTGATCTAAAAAAGCTCTATTTTACCTCTGATCTGAGTGGTAAGAAAAGTTGGCCAAGTAAGGATCTTAAGGAGACATTTCAAGGAGTTAGAGACATAATTACAAAAAGACACCAAGTAAGGAACATACGTGGTTTGTTGAAAGAAAAACAACAACAAAACTCCCATTAAAGAGGGTAATACTGTAGAAGATTAGGTGTGGTGGTTATGGTGGTGCTATTGCTGGTGGTGGTGGTGGTGGTGGTGGTGGTGGTGGTGTGTGTGTGTGTTTGTGAGTGAGTGTGCGTGTGTGTTAAGTGTATGGGGCTGAGTGAATGTTGAGGATATCAACCCAGGATTTGGTTTATTATGCTTTGTTTGCAACCAGAATCTGTTGAGCTGGGTTTGCCAAGAACTTCTACCTTGAGGGAGAAATTCTATCTTGAGTAAAATTATGTAAAATAAAAAATGTTTTGTAACACTTGAATGCTACCTCATGTATAGTCTATTCTACAATTCCTTAGCAGGATTTCTAACATTTGTGTATTCAGTTTTATGGTGTACTGAAAACAGAGCTACTTAATGGTAGACAGAGGACTCATCTTATGTCCACTGTACATCTGGCCCTTGACATATGCTTTGTGAATATGCAAATGAAGAAAAGACAACTGACTCCTTCTAAAGCATTGCCTACCCTTAATTTCATTACTATCACAGAAGAAGCATATGCAAAGTGAACTCAAGAGCTTTTAATAGATTAACAATTGTTCTAGTCTGTCTTCTATTGCTGTGATGAAACACTCTGACCAACACCAACTTGGGGAGGAAAGGGTTTATTCAGCTTACATCTCCTGGTTCATAGTTCATCACTCAGGGAGCACAAGGCAGGAACTCAGGGCAGGAACCTGGAGGCAGGAGCTGAAGCACAGGCCATGGAGGAATGCTGTCCACTGGCTTGCTCGCTCTGGCTCATGCCCAGCCTGCCTTCTTATACCATACATAACTACCTGCCCAGGTGGCACCACTCATTGTGGGCTGGGCCCTTCCACACTGCTCGACCATCAAGACAATACTCCACAGATGTGGCCACAGGCCAATCCAATGGAGTCAATTCCCCAGTTGAGGCTCCCTCAACCCAGGTGTGTCAAGTTGACACTAAAGCTATCCAGCACAACAATGAATCATGATATACTGCAAATGAAAGTATATGATAAAACAAAACATCCTATAAATTATTTTTGGCTCATTGTGGAATATTTAACAAATCCATAAAGGTGTTTACAATTTTGGCAACATTCCTTATCAGTGGAGTCTTAAATTTCAACTTCTCTAGATTATTGAATTCAATTCCAGATTCATTTAGTTGTATATTCTCTTCATGACTGAGATACTTAGGATGAAAAATGTATGATCATTAGGCTATACTCAGTAACTAATAAAGAAATTATTAGCAAAGCAAAATTCACACTACCTATGCAATTATAGAGGAGCTGTCTCATTCCTGTAATAGAAACAATGAACTGTCTGCAAGAACATCTACCTTCTCCCAAAGCAACTGGAGGTTTCTTCATCATTAGAGGCAAAAAACAACAATAAACAACCAAACAAAAACAGGCATCAGCAATATTTGGTAGTCCATCCTGGAGGCATCTTGACATAGGATTATCTAATTCTTTTCTCTGGAACCCTGTGCTCTGTCATTTGACACTTTTCCCATGCTTGATTATTTGTTGTTTAGACTTTTTCTCTGACTTTCCGTTTGTTCTTCTGATGGACAGGAAGACATCACCCTTGCCTTCTCCTCCTCTGCCACTTTTCAAATACTTTTATTTTAATTGATGCTTTGTGTATTTCATACATCATTTTCCAATTCAGTTCAGGCATATTTCCCCTTCCCTTCCCCCCACCCCACCCCTACCCATCCCAGATCATGCATTTTGCCGTAACTTTTCTGAATCTTTCTCTGTTTTTTTGTTTTGTTTTGTTTTCATTTTTTTTTTTTGAGCTGTGTGGGTTTGGGCACAACTGCTCGCAAATTGGTTTTACATGAAGGATGCTTGTACTCACAAATTATCACTTATTGTCAATGATACTTTTATGCTCAACAAAGAGGCATGTTTTATAAAATTTCCTCAGTCTGTATTAATAGTTATCTTCCTGTTTCCTCTGGTTTATATGTTCACATTTATGGTTGTTTCTCATACTATGCAGTATCTATCTTCCCCAGTCCTTAGGTAGTGCATTTTACATACTGATGCTCAGTAGAGAATTACAGAATGCATACATGGAGTAGCAATCATCTCATGATCCCTGTACTCATTCTCTTGCTTTGAGTAAGGATGTAAAATTGGCTGCTTCTACTCTGATATTTACAGTGTGTTAAAATGAAACTTGAATAAATTACAAGGAATTGAAATCAACAGGGAACAACATAGTGGTTACATGTTTCCGTGGTAACATGGGTGTGGCATAGAAAAATATGCTACATTCAGGACAGTTGATCCTAACACAAGAACCCCTCAGTGATTGTCTTTGTAGCCATAAAGAAAAGATATGTATTGAGCCATCATATAAAGTGGAAGAGTGGAAAGGTTGAATATATCACTATGCTCAGAGGAGTATAAACAGACCCATAATATTTGAGGAAATTGAAGATATAATTTAAAACCTCACAACTAAAAAAAGCTGTGGTCCAGATGGTTTCACTGCAGAATTCTATAAAACATTTAAAGAGGTCTTACAACCATTGCTACTCAAGCTGTTTATAAGGATACAGAGGGAATGCTCCCAAACTCCTTCTATGAAGTCAGCATCACACTAATACCAAAGCCAGGCAAAGACACAAGCAAAAAAAAAAGTTATAGACCCATTTCGCTAATGAATATAGATGCAAAATTCTCAACAAAATACTTGCAAATCGCATACAGACCCACATCAAAAAGATCATCCATCATGATCAAGTTGGATTCATACCAAAGATGCAGGGATGTTTCAACATATGTAAATCAATAAATATCATAAAACACAAAAATGGAATGAAAGACAAAAAACACACCATCATCTATATTGATACAGAAAAAAGCCTTTGACAAGATCCAGCATCCCTTCATGTTTACAGTCCTAGAGAGAATAGGACTGAAAGGAACATTCCTCAAAATGATCAAAGCCATATATAGCAAACCCACCAGCCAACATCATCCTAAATGGAGAAAAATTGGAACCATTTCCCTTGAAGGCAGGAACCCAGCAAGGCAGCCCCCTATTGCCACTCCTCTTCAACATAGGGCTTTAAACACTTGCTAGGGCATAAGACACGAGAAGGAAATTAAAGGAGTATTAATCAGAAAAGAAGAAGTTAAGCTATCCCTTTTTGCAGATGATATGATTGTTTACCTAAGGGATGATAAAAACTCCACCAGAAAACTTCTAGAAATGATTGAGAGTTTTAGTAAAGTGTCTGGCTACAAATTTAACCTAGAAAAATCAGTAGCCTTTCTTTACACCAACAATAAACAAATGGAGAAGGAATACAAGAAGACCTTCCCACTCCCCCTCAAAAATAATAAGATACCTGGGAACAAACCTAAACAAAGATACCAAAGATCTCTACAACAAAAATTATAAACCCCTGAAGAAAGAGATTGAAAATGACATTAAAAGATGGAAAGACCTCCCATTCTCATGGATTGGGAAAATTAATAGAGTAAGAATGTCCATTTTATCCAAACTGATATACGGATTTAATGCAATCCCAATCAAAATCCCTACAAGCTTGTCCACAGACTTGTAAAAAATATCATTAAATTCATATGGAAAAACAAAAGACCCTGAATAGCTAAAGCAAACCTGAGTGAAAAATGCAATACAGGGGGATTGCCCTACCAGACTTCAAACTATAATACAGGGCCATAGTCATAAAGACAGCCTGGTATTGGCACAATAACAGACCAGTTGACCAATGGAACAAAATTGAAGATCTGAATTTGAGCACATGCAATTTCAGCCACCTCATATTTGACAAAGTGGCAAAAAAGTTCAAATGGAGGAAGGATAGCATCTTCAGCAAATGGTGTTGGCAAAATTAGATCACCATCTGTAGAACAACAAAATTAAACCCCTACCTGTACAAAATTCAACTCCAAGTGGATCAAAGATATCAACATGAAGCCTGTGTCCACGTCTATGGAGTGTTTTCTTGATTGTCAAGCAGTGTGGGAGGGCCCAGCCCACAGTGAGTGGTGCCACCCTGGGCAGGTTGTTGTGTATTGTATAAGAGGTCAGGCTGAGCATGGGTCAGGGGAGCAAGCCAGTGAACAGCATTCCTCCATGGCCTGTGCTTCAGCTCCTGCCTCCAGGTTCCTGCCCTGAGTTCCTGCCTTGGGCTCCCTAAGTGATGAGCTGTGACCCAGGAGATGTAACCTGAATAAACTCTTTCCTCCCCAAGTTGGTGTCAGTCAGAGTGATTTGTCACAGCAATGGAAGACAAACTAGAACAGAAATTGGTACCAGAAGAGTGAGGTATTGCTGTGACAGAGCTGACCTTGGTGTTTGGGGGAAGAATTGTGGAGGTATTTGGAACTTTAGGCTGGGAAGATCATTGAATGCCTAAAGATCATTGCTGTGGAGCTTGGAGCAGTTTTGCTGAAGGAGTTGTAGAAGATGGAGGCATGGCTTGTGAAGTTTCTAGTTTCAAAGGGGAGCAGAGATCATCAGGACTGTGTAATCTGTGGGTTCTGGTCATCTGGGGCTGAAGAATCAGCTGTAATTAACAAGAGACCAGAAGCTGAAGTGAAATCGTTGTTGTACTGGGACAATTGATGCTGGTCAGCTGGGGCTGAAAAATTAGCTGTAAGTAACAAGAGACCAGCATCACTGTGGTGAAAACTTCTGGGAAGAATTTCTTCAGGGTCAGCACACAGAAGCTGTGATCCAGAAGGGGCCTGAGCCTCCATCTCGAGCCAGAAGCAGGACTTGGTAACGTGTAAGAGTCTCCTATATGGTTCTGGTGTTGAAATTTGAGGGGGTCACAGAGAGTAGCCAAGGCTTGGCACTGTGAGAGGTCAGGAAAGACCATTGGTGGAAGTGCACCTCGGTTGCAGTGAAGACCCCAGGATTGCAGGGGTCATGGAGAGAAGCTGAGGGTTTGCACCAGGAGAGGTCAGAAGAGACCATTGGTGAAGGTGCTGCCTCAGTTTCGGTGGCGACCCCAGCTTTTGGGAGATGCTGGGACCATGGGATGACCACCAAGAGCAGCGGCAGGTGTGGAATGGAGTCAGCCTGGGCCTTTGAGATGAGCTGTGTGTGCCATGGATGGCAGAGTCAGAGAGGGGGAGCTGCCGAAACCCTTTGGAGCCCAGAAGATCATGAGTGAATCCCAGGTGTCCAGCCTTGAGCTACTTTGCTGGACTTAGGTTTTGTTTGAGTATGCCTGATTCTTCCCTTTAAAATAAGATAGTACTTGTTTTGGATTTTACAGCAGCCCACAGTTAAGAGACTTTTAATAGACTGTGAATTTTTAAGTGTTGGGACATTTTAAGGACTGTGGGGCTTTTAAGGTTGTAGTGTCTTAGGTTGTGATTAATGTTAACATCATACTTGGGGATAAGAACTGGAAAGGTGGTGGTTTAATAGTGATGTGTTTTGTGTGTCAAGTTGAAAAGGGATCAATTGTGCTGGATAGCTTTAGTGTCAACTTGACACACCTGGGTTGAGGGAGCCTCAAATGGGGAATTGGCTCCATTGGATTGGCCTGTTGACACATCTGAGGAGTGTTGTCTTGATTGTCAAGCAGTGTGGGAGGGCGCAGCCCACAATGAGTGGTGCCACACTGGGCAGGTTGTTGTGTAAGGTACAAGAGGGCAGGCTGAGCATGGACCAGGGGAGCAAGCCAGTGAACAGTGGCTTGTGCTTCAGCTCCTGCCTCAGGCTCCCTAAGTGATGAACTGTGACCCAGGAGATGCAAGCTGAATAAACCCTTTCCTCCCCAAGTTGGCGTTGGTCATAGTGTCTTGTCACAGCAGTGGAAGACAAACTAGAACAATCTCAAAGTTAGAAAGTCAGCTCATGGCTGAACAAATATCTTCTTGAAGCATTTTAATCCTGATATAGGATTGTTTCAAATATTTATACTAAAATAATAGAGTCTGGAATCTTAACATGACCCATGCGTGATGAAATAAGCATGACTGCTTCATGCTCCATGCACATAGTATTTCCTCTACTCAAATGGAGCTTAAACTCTTTACTTAGCCCATTGATCTTAAGTGAGTTAAAGGATGCTCTAAATGGAGGTCTGTAATAGCATAAATAAATAAATAAAGCACTAGAAAAGCTTTAGGGAGAAATTTTAGCAAAAGAATAATTCTTCTTGTTTCTATAGAAACCGGTAGCAATCATGAGAAGCAAGGTGTTCTTTCAAGTGCATATGTTAGTAAGGCCATCTCCACAGGCACCAGCTTGCTAGAGGGCTAGAGTACAAGGCCCACTTGCTGGGGGAGTACCTCTGCCCAAGTCCCTCTGATCTCATTGACAGTGGGGGAGAGCTGGCTGGAAATCCTTGTTTCTTCACATGCTGAGCAGGGTTGCTGTCCAGTCACTCAGCATCACAGAGTTATAAAGGCTCTGAACTGGAATCTTCTGTCAAAAGGAGAAGAAAAAGGATAAACAGAAGGAAAACTCAGTATCAGAAATCAGCAGGCGTTTAAATTTGCTCTTCGCTATTGAGGACAATGTCCCAGTTGTGTCCTCACCAAAATCACCGATAAACTGTTCCAAGCAAGGATTTGCACCACAGGATGTTAAGTCAGCATGTTGCCTTTTAATATGCCTACTTCCATAAAATCTGTTTTTAATGAAATTAAAATTAAATATCTGCATTTTAGTTTAATGTCAAGAGCTGTTACATTCTTGACAAGTGTGTTGGGCAAGACTTACACAATCAAATTCCAAAGTGAATGCTTTTCTAAAGTGTAATCAATACTACAGCTTGAAAATGATTTCTCCAGTCTTTTAAATGAAGTTTAGGTCAAATGTAATGACAGAATGAAACAAGCCTGTTTTGCTTCAATCTGACAAGTCCCAGAAGGTAGGAGGAATATTTAGTAATAGACAACAGAGTTGTCTTTTTGCTTGACATTTACTTTGTGTGTCAACAATCTTGTATATCTATATCTCAGTTTATTAGTTGCTGATTGTCTGAAACATGACACATATTTAGATAGTATTTCTTTCTGATGACAAATATACACAGCTGATCAACAAGAGATCATTTATTGCAATCATGTTTGGACTTGGCAGAGTGGAATGAAACATTCTGAAATACAAACTTATGCAGCTCCGAAATATATCACAGGAAAGCACAAGACACAAGGGGAATGGATTATAAAAAATACACGTTTCACACTCTATACATTATAAACAATACAGAGTTATATTACTAAAATGTTGGATCAGATGTATAAGACGACTACTTTGTGATCAGTTGCTGAAAGCTATTTGATTTTCCTGGAATATGTCGTGGAGGCAGTGTGGTGCAGTATGTAGGGTATAGAGTACCCTATCACTGGCTGGGTAAGCACTGAGAAATCACTTCCTTTCAGTTTTCATATCTGTATTCTGAAAAGAGGATGATGGTCATGGTAATGATAATAAGGAAGGGAAGCAAGAAAGAATGTCTCCTATTAAATTTTGATAAGAAAACACTAGGCATGAGAATTGTGCAATATGAGGTGTGATCCTCTACCATTTTCATATTAGGCCGAAGCACGTCCCTTTTATCAAGCTTTCAGCTCTCATCTCTCTGCCAGTAAATGAGAATGGAACTTGTGCTGAGATGTAGTTTGGCATAAAGCTTACCAATTTTCCTTAAATGACAGACACATAAGTATCCAGGGCTTTCCACATTTCCTCAAGATATTTTATCCCCATCCTGGTGCAAAATTCAGGAACGGAATTACGATTACATCTATCAATTAATATAAGATCACCAGACCTAGAGGTTTTCCATGAAAGACCTAAAGCTTTCTGTGTCTCCGAGGAGACATTTATGTTTGACTTCTGAGGTGAAGTCATCATATCAGTCCCATATTACATTATATTCAGATGCTTTTGAAAATATTTTGATTGAAGTTTTGTGCATTTCATACATCATTTCTCAGTCCACTTTAGACGCATTTTCCTTTCCATTACCCCTCCCCACCTGAGTTCATGCATCTGCCATAAATTTCTTGTGTCTTTTTCTGAGACTTTTTAAAATTTTTCAAAAAAGAATATTATTGTTTGGGGGAGAACTTTACTGTTTCAGTCAGTTCTTTGTCCCAGCTCTTTTGTTGTTGTTCCCTCCAATTTGTATTGCTTTCAACACATGCCATATATATATATATATATATATATATATATATTATATATATGACCACACCTATTACTAAATTATGTCATCTGACAACAAACTATGTTATTTCCAAATCATATTTCAGGATTCACATTTTTCCCTTTTAATTTTCAGAGATTTTTGTGCATAGATGTGCTTTCATTGCCCCACTACAGGATTTGCCACATAAAACATTCTGAATTAATATGTATTTTGTATTTCATGAACTAAGGGAAATATTATGAAATAAAAAGTATAATGCTTAAGACACAATTCTCAATATAAATTTTCTGTAATTTTCTTCTTCAAAGATCTTAAGTAATGCCAGGCCACATGCGATATATAATGAAGCAATAATCACTGACATGGAAAGAATCATTATGTGCATTTCACTGGCTTGATTGACAGTTACTTACAAGCAATATTTCCTACAGACAATGTTCCTTAATTGATTTGATTAGCATCTCACTTAATTTTGGTTTTAGAAGCAGAATATAATTTCTACCAACTGAAAGGTCCTAGACTATATTTCAGGTATACCTGTGATTCCAAAACTGTCATTGTCAACATTATCAAGGCTAAATTCATAGTTACAGATAATCTATATAATAATGAGGAAATACTTATTACTGACTAAAATACCTTTATCATGCCAAGGTCAGTGGTGCACACCTTTAATCCCACCATTCAGGAAAGCAGAAGCAGTAGTATCTCCATAAGGTTGAGGCTAACCTGGCCTACCAGGTCCGCTGGGGCTGCAGCAAGACCGTGTCTCATCAAAATAATTAAATCTTCATTTGATTGAGTCATGGAAAAGAAGTCTGTTGTGATTGATTTCCTAATATTTTTTTTGGTTTTTTTCAAGACAGGGTCTCCCTGTAGCCCCAGCTTTCCTGGAACTCACTCTGTAGACCAGGCTGGCCTTGAATCACAAAGATCCGCCTGCCTCTGCCTGCCAAGTGCTAGGATTAAAGGCATGCGCCACCACGCCCTGATGATTTCCTAATATTTTGAACTCACAAATGAAAACAATGCGGCCCAAATAGCAACAATTATTCCTCTACTGTACACTGCACATGAAGTTTGAAGATGTCTTTAAATTTCTTTATATTTAGTAAGGTCAAAATAGACATTTTTAGGGAAGTGTAGAAATTAGCCTTTTCATTTCATCTGGGCATGCAAATATTCCCAGAAAAGCCCCTGTAGATGTGGCAACTCTTCTCTCTACTTCAGATGCAGGAAGTTCTCCCTTTACTTACAGATTAGAGGGAAATATTTGTTGCTAGGGCTATATATTTATTAGGACTTCTAAAAAAAACAAACAAACAAAACCCCCACAAACTTGTGTGGCTTAGAACAGCAAGAAGTTTATGGTCTCCCAGTTTGGCAGGCTTCCTCCTAGCTCCATATACCCTCAGGTGTCTTTGCCTGTCTGTGGTTATCTCCTTCCTGTGTCTTTACATCATCTTCTTTGTGTGAATGGTCACCTCTGAAGTCAATGTTCTTTTCTGCAAGGATACCAATTTTGTCAAGTTAGGGCCCATTTAAATAACTTCAGGTCAGCCTGACCACCTCTGCATGATCCTGTTTCCAATTAAAATCATATTCTGAAGTGTTAAAAATTAGGAATTCACCATATATTTTTATTTTCTTTTTAATTAAACTCTTCCTTGACTTGTTTAGATGTGGATAAAGTGAATTCTAATAACTCTTGCTTCCCACTCCAGCAATCTGTCCCCTAAAATCCCTTATTCATGTATTTTTATTTTTATTTTTTAATGCACTGAGTTTAACTAGGGCCATCTGTGTGACCATAGATTAAGAACATAAGTCCATTGGAGTTTAGTGGGCTCGTCAATGAGAACACAACTGAATAAAATGACTTGTCATCTCCTAGGATTTATCAATAGCCAATAATCCAACAGGGAAGTTCATTACCCCCAAGAACCACTCCCCCATGCATAACTGAAGGTTTATGTGGCATGTGGCAACGCATTGTACTGTAACTCTGATTAAAAAATTATATATATATATATATATATATATATAAGTATTATATATATATTGGAAAACTTCATGAATCTGATTACGGAACTTACACTGCAGAATACTGAACCTGGCATAGCTTTAAACAGCCTTCTCAATATCTGTATTTAAACACATAGACTAAATAAACATGCTCTCAGCCTTAAGGAGAGAAGCTTGTCTGTGTAGTGACCTGCTGTGAATCCAAAGACTGGCAGCTGTTGAAGGAGCTAAGAAAGAGTGACAGTTTAGTGCTTAGCGGTCTTTGTTTGAAGGGACACAGTTTAATTCATATCAATTTTCACTCCACAATTTATTTTAACTCTAATGTTATTGTTTTTAATCATTAATCGGGAATGATAATTAATCAAGAATAGTTCAATTTAAAATGGGGAAAGCAGGTGAGATGAGATTTCTTCAAAAACGTATATAAATGCAATGAAATAGAGCAGACAAGCTCTCCAGCTTATAAGGGAAGTGCAAATCGGAGCCATCGTTTCATGTTGCTCTACCCTCATTAGGCTGACTCTACTAACCATTCCACACAAAACACATGTTGCTGAAGAAGCAGATAATTTGAAACTCTCAGGTTGTGGGAAGTTAAAATCGTGCAGCCACTATAGAAAAGAACTTAGTTAATAGTTCATGAAATATTGAAGCAAACAGTTATCACCTAATGAATAAGTACATGTGGCCTGTTCATGCAATGTAGTATTAGTCACAAAAAGGAAGAAAGCACTGATCCACACTATAGCATATATAAATCTTGAAAATATTCTATCAAGTGTACAAAAAGACATAAAGCATCTCATATTGTATGAATCCATTCATGTACAAAATGCAGAATGGGCAAATCCATAGAGCATTTATAAGTGTCCAGGGAGTTGAGAGAATGCAAATTGAAGAGATTAATAGTCACAGGGTTACTTTTCTGGGTAATGAAAATACTCTAGAGTTAATCAGCACAATCATTTCCACATTTCTGAATATACAAGCACTGTTATATATTTTGAAATGGTGAACTGTGTTGTCTGTGTAGTATATCTCAGTAAAAGCTGTAATACACAGAGGAAAATAAAATATTTACTCGCTATCTTTAACATTCATGAATGATTCATTGAAACATTAACTAGATCATTGTTTATAACCAAGATCAACAATCTTTCCCCCTCACCAAGGAGTATTTTATCACTGGCACTTAAAATTGCTGTGTCATGATGATATTAAATAGCAGACAGACTTAAAAAATCGTTAGGGAAATTAAAGTGGAACACAGTAATCACTCTAGTTTTGTGAGAATCACCTATTTTCCTGAAAAAAGGGAAAAGATACATAAAAAAGGTTTCACTGTTGGGCCAGCAAATAGAGGCAATAGAGGCAATTTTCCCTGGCTTTACTTTCGGAAGCTGAGCCACCTTGGAGCCTCTGGGATCCTGCTTCCCAGCATTGCAACTAAGGCAGAGCATGTCAGATAACGGATAGCATGAGGTGAGCACCACTCTACTCAGCTCTCAGCATGGAGTAAACGCTGCATAGGATGACTAGGGACTGGAAATTTTAGGAAGAAAAATGCTTTCTCTTTGTGTGTGTGTGTGTGTGTGTGTGTGTGTGTGTGTGTGTGTGTGTGTTTATGAAATGTAGTAGTCAATACTACTAGGCTGTTTAAAATGGTAATAGAACACAATTTCAATCTTCCATATTTTCAAGCAGAGTTCATTAACATTACAATCTTTTTGCAGTCAACATAATGATTATTTTCAGTTGTATGAGTTAATTTTATTTTCTTAAGAATGGGAGAAAAAGGGACCCGGAGAGATGGCTCAAATCCCAGCACCCACATGGTGGCTAACGACTATCTGTAAATCCAGTTCCAAGGGATCTGACACCCTCTTCTGACCTCAGCCCGCATTGCATGACATGGCTGCATTTACATACATGCAGGCAATACACTCATACACAAAAAATAATAAAAATGAATAAAATATTTAAATAAAGAATGGAAGCAAGGATAAATTTACAGTGAACAAACCTTAAGACTTAAAACAAACACTTAAGGTGCTAACATACCTCATTTTCACAAAGTGGAAAATTCTTAATGCTTTTTTTTTTAATTCTTAAGCTTAGAAACAAGTTTGGCTTAAATTATATTTTTGCAAATTCATTCTCAGGAAAATTAAGCTAAAATATGAGGTAAGTACAGACTTTACATACTGTAATGAAAACATTTTAAACCTCCACTTGGCAAGTTAACCAGGCTCCAGTGGATTGACCCTCTTTGATGGGCATTTGGGGACACAAATTTGACTCTATCTATCTATCTATCTATCTATCTATCTATCTATCTATCTATCTATCTATTGAAATCAGGTGGGGGTAAAATAGAGTACAGGTAAGGAAGAGGATATATGTATATACATATATTTACATATGAATATATATACATATATGTTCAAAGTATATTGGAATAAATTTGAAAAAATTAAAAATCAAACATCTATCCTGATATAAAATTTATTAGCACTTGGGAGGCAGAGGCAGGCAGATCTTTGTGAGGTCAAGGCCAGCCTGATCTACAGAGTAATTTCCAGGTCAGCTGGAGCTACAGGGAGACCCTGTCTATAAAAGACAAAAAAAAATTTGTATTAGCAGTCATGTTCTCTTCTGAGAGCTGAAGGTGAAAATATGAATCAAAATTTGATTTAAAAGATTTCAGACTGTAAATGTCAGAGTGAGAATGTTTTCACTGGAAGTATCTCATAATCCATGTTCATGAGGGAGGAGACTGGCTAAGCCAGCTGCCTTTTGAGTAACAAATATAGAGTTTATATCAGAGAGATAGTAGAGATTTGGCCCAATCTATATTTCCTGCAGCAGTGACATGGTTTGTGATGAGTTGCCTCATCCAAAGAATGAATATTCAGTTAGAACTTAGTAACAGTAGAGGTGTATTGTTATATGACTCATCTCAATTGATAACTCTTCTTTACACCATATTGATAGTTCATTTAAATATTCAGTTGTCTTCAATAACATACACATTATTGACAATATGTAGTCAGTTCTCACCAACTTATATGCAGTGATCTGATATGTAGATTATACCTTCTATTTTGCACCTGTGACACAGAGAAGAGCTAATGCTTTTTCATTAGACCTGACTGGGCTGTGTTTCCACCATTATTCTAAGGAAGGTGATGAACACCAGACAATTTGGAGGTAGGGAGCCTTAACTTTAGCATTTCCCTATTTCCTAGTATCTGTTAATAGCCATTTTGCTTCACTGGGTACTTAACTATACCTTTTTTCCCATTGTACTTTAAAATATTTTATTATTTTATATTTCATGTGCATGGCTGTATTGCCTTCATGTATGTAAGTGCATCTGTGTCATCCAGTGTCCACAGAGGTCAGAAGAGAGTTTCAGGTGCCCTATAACTAGTGATACAAACAGTGATTGGAATCAAATCCTGTGTCCTTTGTGAGAGTTACTCTTAATTGCTGAGCCCCTCTCCTTGTACATTAAGACTGTGGAAAAATCAAAGGGAGTACATTGTTTTATTTTCATTTCAAGAGTGATGAAATAGAGACTGATATCCCTGTACAAATAGACTCAGTATCTGCCTCAGCAGAGATAATTAGCTGATTCATGACTATACACACATAATACAGTATAGTATAGTATAATATGATATAATATAACATAATACAATATTATAATATATATGGTGCTGGTAGGGTGTGTGGATGTGTAACTACATATGTGTCATTGGCCAACTGTGCATAATGTCTGAGAAGCCCTCAGTAAACAAGATCCCTGATCCATACTTCCTTTGTCTTGCCCAGCACTGAGTATTTTGCCAATGCCTAGGAGGTTCAATAGATAGTGAAGGAATTGAATTAAAATCTCACTAAATTGATTTTGCAAGTTGGTTTTCCTCCTGTAATTAGCCTTCTGACAATTACAGTGGTAATTGGTTGATGGAAAGAATAATTAATAATAAAGGTTGCTTATTTGTGAGATGAACATTTATCACTGTTTCCACCACTATTCATCAACTTTAATTCATAAAAGGCTCACAAGTTAACTATAAGGAAATTATATTACTAAATGTTGAATAATAATTACAATTCATGATATGTTTTTCTTTTAATAATCAGAGTATTCATTACATTTTGGATAATTGGTACATTTTATTCAATTTTATTTCGTTATCATTTCTGGCAGATGAGTATATTTCCACAGGATATAATTTTATTGCATTATTTTGAAATTTTATTGAAAGATTATCCAGAAAATAATTCTTTACTCAAATTGATTTGAACTTTACCAGATC
The DNA here is from genome assembly GCA_009823505.1 of Rhizomys pruinosus. Lineage (NCBI taxonomy): Eukaryota > Metazoa > Chordata > Mammalia > Rodentia > Spalacidae > Rhizomys > Rhizomys pruinosus. Next base: position 378,541 of record VZQC01007304.1, read on the forward strand.
CTTTATTTCTGAAAAATAGATTCAAAATTAGTGAAATTGAATAATGCTATGAATTTCTTGAAATGCTCCAAATTTAGAGACTTTAGAACTTGCAACAGCTGTGTCTAATAAATGCAAATTATACCTAAATTAAAATAATAAATCATATAGGTAAATATAACCAAATAAAAATAAGTTATATAATTATTACCTAAACTTTATAAAGCTATGTGTAATAAATGTAAGTGTTCTATCTCTGACCCATGAGGAACTAAGTGGAATGTACCCTGTAGTTCTATGTCCTATCTGAGTAATTGAGTTGATGATTCCCTTTATTAGTTTGCTGTGGGATTGAAAGTAAGAGTTTCATTGTGACAGGAAATCAGTCACAGTGTACATAGTGTTTGAGCACAGACCTCTCTGCTTCTGCTTTGATATTATCATTTATGATGAAGGCAAAATAATAGGCCACACATATTGTGGTTGTTCTTGGAGATTATGGCATCCAGCTGTCCAATTACAATTTGTCTTAATTAATTCATTATCAGATTTACTACAAGTTCTACAATTGCAGCCTTGGGGCAACAGTGTCTTAGAATGAGCAGTGTTACCCATAATACAGCCATCTTGGTTTAAAATAAGATCTTATCAGAGAATAAGTAAAGGCTACAAGTATAGTTACATACCACGGTTGTGATGGTATAAAACATAAGCAAAATTCTTGTATATCCTTAGTTCATTTTCATAAGTTTAAATAATACTACTTAACACTATCCATGATGATATCTGTACTTCAAGGGATAACTTTCTTATTCAGATTTGATCATGCAATCTGTTTAACAGCATTCCTTTTATAGTGTCATGTTGCCTTTCCCAACATTCCTTAGGGCACACAAGGAGAATGGCATAGACCTCTTGAATAATTAATATGGCTTTTAGAGCAGTAGCCATGGAAACTCAAGCAGATACAGATATTTGGATTATAAGAATTAGGCCCATTTTGAATATTACATTTAACTGAAAGAGGTAGCTATCCCTCAAAGACAAAAACATTTTCCTTAATTCCCGTGGTTTAGTGAAATGAGTATGAATTTATACATATAGAAAAGTAATCCATGCTTCGTAATAAAATTATTTTTATATTTTTGCATTTGAATTGCTTAATAGCCTCCCTTTGTTCTATATTTGAGTTCTCTATTTAATTGAGGTGTTTTCACGTACAAGCTTCCATTTTCATTCTTTAATATGGTTTAGTCAAGGTTATTACTGTTTTATTAAAGAGGAAAATGTAGAAGTTAATTTACAAAAAAATTTCAGAGACCACTCACTGACTTGAGTATCTCCAAGGTATCATAGCCTCTCTAAAATCAATTCAAGCCTCTGATCATAATAAAATGTATGATTTGTGAGTGCATTTAGACAAATTGTTAGAGGTGAAAAAAGAACCTGTTCCTTTGAAGTTTTCACATTTGCTTTGTTAGACCACTTTTTTTTAATTTTTTTATTATTTTTTTATTGATACTTTGTGTATTTCATACATCATTTTCCAATTCAGTTCAGGCATATATCCCCTTCCCTTCCCCCCACCCCACCCCTACCCATCCCAGATCATGCATTCTGCCATAAGTTTTCTGCATCTTTCTCTGCTTTTTTGTTTTGTTTTGTTTTCATTTTTTTAACAATAAGTGATAATTTGTGAGTACAAGCATCCTTCACTTTTATGGTCCTTTTATTTGTCTCAAAAAATACCTCTTCAGAATCACTATTGTTGTTACCTTGCAGAGGTGTGTGTGTGTGTGTGTGTGTGTGTGTGTGTGTGTGTGTGTAAGTAGTCAACCAGGCAAAAATATCAAAAAGATATCATACAATCTTCAGTAAAAGGGTACATGGTAAGAGTAAGAATAACTGGAGGTTATAGACTGTAAACTCTCTGGTTTTAGAAACCATGTTATGCTGTTAGCTGCTAAGGTGTATTCCACAAATTATTGCATGTATTACAGTCCCAACACTGCCATCTTAGACTGATGAGAGGTGATTAGTGATAACATTAACAAATAATGTGAGAGGAAAATGGCAAAGGAAAACAAATTTCTATGTTTCTTATCTTTTCCACATTCTATCCCTATTTAAAATTCAATTTCTTGCCACAAATAATATTCTCATGAATGTTTTCCCATATTCTGGCTGTTTTGATATATTTTCCCTATTACTGATGACTCAGGATCCTGGCCAACCTACTGGGAATCCCACATTATCTTCTAGTTCCATGGGTCTTTTCTCTGATGAACATATTCAAAGGTGTAATTCTGTCTTCCTTAAAATACCTTTACAATCAAGCCCCAATATCTCACTTGCATCTCACTTCCACCTTCTTTTCTCCTCTGAGTCTATGGAAGTGCTTTCATTGTGTTTCTGATTGCATCACTGATCCAGTGTCCCTACATGTGTTGATAAGCTGTGGTTCCTTGTCTGCGATTTATGGACTTCTCCAACAAAGGGACTGATGCTTTAGCAAAAGCTCCAAATTCTTTCTCTGGGCCCTCTTTTGACCTTTATTTCTCCTTTTTTAGTTACTTATATGTCACGTATATTTTAGCTCATGGCCTTTAATTTTTTGTGAACTGACCCAATCATAAAATTCTAAATATCTGTAATTGGATGTGTTCTTTCATATATTGTCTTTCTTGAACTTCTAGCCTTGGCAAAGCAGCAATCCTGAGCTACTGAAGTTTACCTGCTTGTGAGGACTTAATTTTAATATTCCTCTGTTTTATTTCTTAGGGTGTCTGTCTCTTTAACATTGCTCTTCTCTTCTTAGGGCCAAGCTGTTGTTTTTGGTATCCTCCTCTGACATCATTTTTTGTTTTGTTCATTTGAGTTGTATTTTAAGATCATCTCATGCCTTTAAGTGGAAGCTATCTCTTCTGAATCAAATATCCTCTGTGTTAATCATGTAATAATATTGACATTATGACTAGCTTTCATGCTTGTCTTCACTATGGGGAAACTTTAATGTTGAGAAGCAGAAGCCAATGGTGTTCAAGAACAGAAGCCAGTTATTTCCCATTTCAAGCTCTTAGTGCAATATTAGCCTAATCAGCTGTCTAAAGAATTCTCCTGGTGATGTCGGCTTTATGTTAACTCTGAAGATCCCCAATCTTCTTTATCTTCTTTTATTATCCCCTCCTCCTCCTCCTCCTTCTCCTCCTCTCCTCCTCTTCCTTCTCCTCCTCCCTCTTCCTCTTCCTGTTTTTCCTCATCCTCCTTTTCATAGGTGTGTTCTATTTAGGAGAGGAAAAAAAATCATAGGATACTTAAATATTTTAGTATCCTGGAAAAAATGTGTGCCCTTCCGTTTAGCTAGCAAAATACTGGTTATCAGAAAAAATTGACCCCATGAAATTGGAATTACTCTAAGAATTTCATGGTCAGAAAACAAAATGGCTAAAGCTGGGGGCAGCCAGAATGGGGTACTTGCTTGACACTGGAGACCGGATGGGCAGGACTACAATTTGACCTGAAATGCTTAGCTATGCATAAGTCTGACCCTCTCCTTCAGCTGCCTTACAGATTTGGCTGAAAGGCCTTCATCATGTACTTAATTTTGAGAAGTCTGTGAGCACAGTAGCTAAGCTAGTCCAAACCATCAGACAACAAGGCTCTTGGAAATATTGAGTAAATGTGTGGAGGATCAGGATTGCAGGTATCCTTACATTGATCAGCTTCAAATAAAAATACATATGTGATGGTTATATAGGCATATGTTGGAGCAATACAAAGGGGAGGGAACAACAACAACATAAAGACTGGGTCAAAGAACTGACTGATACTGTTAAACTCTGCCCCAAAAAATCAAATAATATTTTTAATGAAAATGTTTTTATTTTGAAAATTAGACACTACCATTCGTTTCTATATGCTGAACAGAAAACCCAATTATGTCTGTAATGAATGGCTGGGATGACTGAGTGAAACTTTCTTATTCCTTTCCAGATATCCTCCAATATAGCTTATATTGGAGTGTGCATACACTGACACACAACTAAATAATACCTGAGATGCATATACACAATTTTCCCTGAGTTCATTGCAAGGGCAACCACAGTTTAGTTCAGTGAATAATAGGCTTTTATCAGAAGATTGTATATCATTGCTACACATACTTTGAAAAATAAAGTGGTCGTTGTCATTACTCACTAAAAAGAGAGTATTGAATAGTAATATATTTGAACGATGCTATTAGTCATTTATGCCCTCACAGACATGCTGTTCCATGCTTGTTTTGTTTAGTATAACAGTATAGAAAGAATACTTTAATGCTTCAGTATCTACAGGAAACCTGAACTAAATAAAATTAAAGAGAAATCACTGCTTACAGTATGTGGAAACCTAGATAAAATAGTTTTGTGTTTCTGACTATGCCTGGAAAGCTTGTCATGGTGCTCCCATCTGGGAGGGAGACCTCCCATTAGGTCTGCCAATTGGCTAAAGATAAAGAATAAAATATGAAGATTACTTTAGAGGAAACAATTGTGACAAGGAGTTCCAGGATTCAGCCAAGAATTCTAGAATATGGTAGGAATGAAATGGAAAGTAGAAAAAGCATCTTTTGTGTAGTCTTACTAAGCTTATTCTCTTCGGACCCAGAAGGATTATCATTAGTTCAGAGAAAACATGTGGATTTAAAGTTTTTGCACTGCAAGTTTGCATAGGTTACTGCAACATTTCGCACAGATGCATTAATATGTACTTAGAGACAGAGATGAGCATGATTCCCTGCTGACAGTCAAGGTGCCTCCTTGAATGTAACACTTTATGTCCTCAAGAAGTGCTAGGTATGTCCTGATTCGCTCACCCATTCATACCTAGTGGCTGTGGGCCTCGCACTTTCTATTTACCAGATGGTTGCAACTGGCAGGTAGTCAATGAATCCTGAAAACTAGGCTTTTCATATGCTCCTAAGGGACTTATTGTTGGAACTGGCCCACTGATTTTTCATAAAAGAACCTCCAAATTTAACAAAATGCAACAAAAATTGGTGAAAAATAAACATAACATCCTTTTTAAAAAAATGGTTTATTTTAAATGGAGTTGTAGAAATGACAGGAATTTTTAAAACAAAATATGCTTGAAGTCAATAACTTCACTAAGTAAATAAGCCCATAAGATATGCACATCTATACACATAAAGATGTGCATATATCTATATCTATCTATCTATCTATCTATCTATCTATCTATCTATCTATCTATGCACGTATCTCATATAAGAGTGCTGAAGTTCAATAATATAAGTACCAAGAAATCAAAACTGTATCTTATTATTAAAGTGCATTAATTATTTTAGTTTTATTTTGTCCTACAGAAAACTTACAAGAATGACACTAAGAATCCCTATGTACCCATCACCCAGATTTCTTAAATGTTAATGTTTCTCCAGAGTCCTTTCTGTCTCTTATAAGCATACACATATTTTCCTGAATTTTATATATGTTGCACACATGATATTATTTTATCTGTAAATGGTTCCATTTGTATTTCCTCACCCCTCTGCCCCATTTCTTTCTCCACCCAGTGCCTCATTAACCCCTCCCCGGCCCGGGCTGGGCCAGCGTGGCGCTAGCGGTTAGCGCGCCCACCCGCATCTTACCGCGGCCGCCGGGTTTCGCTCCCCAGCACCCACATGGGCGGCTGAGACCGTCTGAAGCGTCCAATTCCAGGAGACTCAGTTCCAGGGGGAATCGAGACCCTCTTCGGACCTCCGCATCGTGCAACGAGCACGGGTGCACAGAACTTGCAGTGCAGACAGTACATCAACACATACAGAAATAAAGAAAAGTAATAAAAAAAAAAAATTGTTTAGTACAAAACTAACATCAATATGAAGGCTTGATTCAGTTTCCAATTTTTCCAGTGATGCTCCTATCTAGCAAAAAGAGAAAAAGAATCCTAATTTCGTCATAATTTATCTTTTAAGTGTTCTCTATATCTTAGTGAACAGTTTCACTCAGCATGCTTGTTATCTACATAGGCCTTTTGTAACTTCTGAATAGGCAAGAAGCGTTATCTCTTGCAATAATGTCCTTCCACTTGGGCTTATCTCTGGTTTTCCCTTAAATTACCTTCATTATTATGTGATGTTGGTATGAATTACCACCACAAGTGAATTTTTTTCTTTCAGTGACATTCAGAAGGCTCATAAGTTACTAGCAATGTGATGTTGAAACATTTTAATTGTGTGTCTATCTCAGGTTTTATATCCCTTATAAATTGGCTATTTCCACATTTAAACTCATTACCATTCTTCCTCATTGCCTAGTACCTTGTTCCTCATTGCATGTTCCTAAGCCACAAAGCCAACTGAAAAATCAGCATGGTATATGGAATAAGCTTATCTTTAATGCATAATAAAAATGCCATACACCACAATGAAGATATTCAATATCATCATCAGTCATTGGAAAAAAAAAACAATGTCAAAACCACAATGGAAATAAATTATTTTCATATCACAAGGAGCGGTATGGCTAATAAAAGAAACAATAAAAAAAAAAAAAAAAAAAAAAAAAAAAAAAAAAAGATAAAATATATATATATATATATATATATAATAGATATATATATATATACATCTGTTTTCACCTAAATGACATGATACGAATCAGCAGTTTAATTTCTAGACATGTACTTATAGAAGAGAGTTGAAAACATTTGCTTATATCAGAACTTGTACATGAATGGTCATAGAAGTGCTATTCATAAAAAAGTGGAAAACAACTCTATATCTATCTACTTATCCATTGAACGACTGACCATAAGTGAAACAATATTTGGCTCCAGAAAAGTACAATGCAATGATACATATTACAGCCTTGGTGAAACTGGAAAATACAGAAAGTGAAAGAAGACAGCCACAAGAAACCATAGATTGTATAATTCCATTTATACGTTGTCCCACTAGGTGATGCCACCATGACAGAAAATAGATTAATGATTCCTGTGGGCTGGAGGAAGGCACATGGGAACAAATGCATAATGGGCAGAAATTTTCCTATGAGGTAATGAAAATATTCTCAAATTAATGGCAAATATTCCATAACCTTGTAGATACACTAAAACAAAGCTAATTCTACAGTTTAAAAGGGTGAATTGAGGGTGTGGGCTGGAAAGAGGGCCTAGCGGTTAAGAGTTCCGACCTCATCTTACAGAGGACCCGGGTTCGATCCCCAGCACACACATGGCAGCCGAAGACCATCCTGAAACGCCAATTTTCCAGGAGACGCCAGTTCTAGGGGAATCAGACACCCTCTTTTCGACCTCCGCGGCCATTGCATGACACGGGTGCACACACTTGCATTCAGACAGTACATTCATACACATACAGAAATAAATAAAAAAAATAAAAAAAAGGGTGGTGCTATATATGTGAATTATATATTAAAAAAGATATCATACATGGAGTTTCTGTCAGTAGTTTAAGTATTCATTGATGTTTCATTTGAATAAATTATGGTGTATACCAAGTGGCATTTTAAATCATCATTAAAACTAGGGCAGTTTTATGTTTATAACAAAATTGTCTATTGTGTATACAAATTTCCTTTATCCCAGTCTTCATATATACATTGCCTCCAGTTCTATCAGCATTTCCCAGTACAGGTGTACATTAGTTACAATGATGAAACTACAGTAGCACATGATTGTTACCCAAAGTTCATAGAGTCTCTTGGATAGGTCTTTGCTATTTTATACACTTTGGAATAGGAGGTGTGGTAGAATGTAAGGGCTGCAATTTGGGTAAATGCTGAAACTACAACAATATTGACTGGGCACTCATTTGAGTCAACTTGATTGTATATACAAGCCCATCCAGCTGGTTGGTGGGACCCGTGGGCTGTGTTGTTTTGGGCACAACTGCTTGTAAATGGTTTTACATGAAGGATGCTTGTACTCATAAATTAGTACTTATTGTCAAAAATGAAAAAAAAAGAAGTAAAATAAAAAACAATAATATAATTAACATGTTTTATTTTTGGGGGGGTTGGTATAACATGTAACCTTTTATTTTTTTTTTAATTTCTTTTTATTGTTTTTTTTTTTTTTTTTTTTTTTTTTTTTTTTTTTTTTTTTTTTTTTTCTTTTCTCTCCCCTTCCCTTCCCCCCACCCCACCCCCTACCCATCGCAAGGCGCGTGGCCTTCTGCCATACTTTATGTCTGCCTCTTTCTTGCTTTGTGGTTTTGAGCTTTTTTTTTTTTTTATAAGTGATAATTTATGAGTCCCAGCATCCTTCATGTAAAAATAGTTTGCAAGCAGTTGTGCCGAAACCCGCACAGCCCATGGGTGCCACCATCCACCGGGGGGGGGAGGGGCTTGTATGTTCAATTCAATTTTGAAAATCAAAATCATGTCCAGTTCTATATTGTTGTAGTTTCCACCATTCACCCCAATCGAGCCCTTACATTCTACCACAACCCCGTCTTCCGCAAGATTGGTCCCCCCGAGGCTTAGAAAAGGGCACAGGTGGATGAGAAGCCAAACACTCTACTTTCTCTGGAGCTGGATGGTCGTGGTCGCTAGTCAAGTTTCTGGCTGTTTTCTTTCCTTTCAGGGCATTGGCCAGCTTGTGTCCAGGCTTATAGCCTTTTCGATCCTACTAATGAGCACATGCAATTAGATATTTAAGTATATTTAAAAAACCGTATAATATATAGCCGTTCGATCCTACTAATAAGCACACACCAATTAGCTATATGGGTATTTAAACAGTAACTATTGTTATGTAGGTTACTTTGGTATGAGACACGATGTTTGGATGATATGAGGTCAATCATGATCTACATTTCTTCTATCAGGTAGGGCAGGTCTTCGTGTGGTTTATAACATCTCCCTACCATTACGGAATGTAAGCTTGTGATATCAGCCGTGGGTTATTCTCCAAGGAGAGAGCCATAATAGCCAATTAGAATTTGGGATATACAGACATATGGCTGCAACTGTCCTGGGCACGGTATTTCTAGGCAGGTGAGGTGTAGATGTTGCTGACGGAGGAGTCTTGCTTGACTAATGGAGACCTATATTTTGCTTTATGGGTTTAGTGGTCTTTGGTAACACTCTCTGCAGCCCAAGAACCATCTGTATGACATGTTTTTAATCACTATAATATTATACGAAATAGTTTTAGTGAGCCTATAATGTCTGTTTTAGTGAGCCTATTTATTTAGTGAGCCTATAATGTCTGGGCTAGTGAGCCAATTTAGTGAGCCTATAATGTCTGTTTTTTAGTGAGCATATAATGTCTGGGCTTGGAGAGATAGCTATTCTTGCATGGGACCTGGGTTGGTTCCCTCCCCGCGAACCCACATGACAGATAACAGCTGTCCATAACCTCATTTCTAAGAGATCAGATGCTGTTTATGAGCTTTTCATGTGACATCAAACACTTACAAGCAGGAAAAACAATGCTTGATATAGATATTTAAGTATATATTATATAGATAATTGATATATGTATATAAAGTAGTGTATATCTCTTCATATCTCTCTGTATATATATATGTGTGATGGGTGATATATATAAGATCTCAGCGCACGCGCGCGACCGAGAGAGAGACGAGGCGCAGGACGCGCGAGACCAGCATGCGCCTCTCGGCGTTCCTATTCCGCACGCGTGCACGACTTACGTGGTCGACCCCCTCCTTGTCTGCCCCCACACCTGGAGTAACATAGAAGGACATCAAGTCTGGGCTATATAGTGATTCCTTCATTCAGAAATACAATTGCTGGGTGTTTAGCCTGGCAGTGAAACACTTGCCTATTATCCACATAGGTGCAGGTTTCATCCTCATTACTGAAAAATCTCTCATGATTCCTCTGGAATTTAAGTTGCCTTTCTACAGTAAAGGCAAACTGTCCTGACTCCTTTGTTGCTCTCCCTCTTCCTTCTCTCCCCTTTCCTTTCCTTCCTAACTTCCTACGTTTTCTTTAATCACCTCCTTCTGGTTCTCCTTTCTGTCCTCACCTACTCTGGTTTCCCCCCATCTCCCCCTCAATATTCTTCATTTCCTTTTACCCCTTTCTTTCTCTCTCGTTTGATAGGCTTATTTTATCCTGTTGAATGTGTATGGATGCCTTGAGTGTCATTATGATTTTGATGCTTAACTTCCTCCCAACTTGGCCACTAAGAGCCTCATAAGGTGGTTCCTGTGGCCTTTTGACATTATTCCACACTGGTTAAGACTTTCCTTACCTTGAATTACTTTAAATGCAAAATTTTCTTTCAGATCGTTTTGTGTATTCCCTATTGCATCCTTGTCATTAGCTATTTCCCAAGAAGTCATTTTACAATGAAGAATGTAATTGAAAATTCAGGATCTCTGTACTGAATATGCTACTTGTTACTGCTATGCCATTCACTAAGTGCAAAAAGCGCATTAAAAAGACATATACATATATACTGTCAACGATTCCATATTATTTTATATATTTAATGTTCCCCTTATTTTCTTTCATAGGGCAGTTCAATAGATATAGACAAACATTGAAATTCACAGGGTTTTATTCACACCTTTAATTCCCAGCCTACACCCCAGATTTCATTCTACATTTCACCCTTTTCATATTTCTAACTCTGTTTCCTAACACTGAGAAAAATTGATCCCATTAGTTATCAAGTATTAACTTAATTGTTCATTTCTAGAATGCATAGAAAGTAGTTTCAGAATTCTCCAATTAAGCTATGGGCAGAAAACTTCTAACAAACCCTCACTACTTTCTTAGTTCATTTTGGTCTTTAACCTAAGGACATATAGTTCAAAACTGAACTGAGAATAATGTCCCCTGGGTTACTTCTTAGTCCCCATTAGCTCCCACACTGATTTATTTCTGTCTGCAGTTCATTAAGGAATTTTAATTCTTTATCTAGGTTTATTTCTCTTCTTTTTAAATGTAATTGTAGACCTGCTGTTCAATTGCCCAAAACTTTTTTATTCTTTTAAAATTATCCTGGAGGCTGAAGAGATAGCTCACCATTGAGAACACCGGCTGCTCTTGGCAGAGAACCAGAGTTAATCCCAGCACCCCCATGGCACATAAGCATCCTTAACTCCTTTTCCAGGGAAATGAGTGCCATCTTCAGAGCTTCATGGACACAGTATGACACAGGTGCACAAAAAAAAAAAAAAAAAAAAAAAAGACATACACATAAAAAATAAAACAAAATAATAGATAAAAAATTAAAAACATAGGCCCGATATATTCTTCCTATCAAATCCACATGTAGTCCAAACTTACTTTCATTAAACAAGTCTTTTCTAAGAGTGTCTCAAATGATGAATTCCTTATATACATCAAAATTATTTTTTATTTTGAAATCTATATCTAAATACCAGGAATGACAAAGTAAAAAAAAAAAAAAGTAGATAGTAAGAAGGATCAAGGAAAACACTACCATCCCAAAGCAAAAAGTAGGGAAGTGGCTGATGTAATAATTGAAAAATAAAAGGAAAAAATAGAAAAACTGAATTTTATTATGTTTGCTCAGCAGCTGCTAAGTGGGGAGCCAAGTTCAGCTTGACCTAATTATTTGTTCCTAGTTTATGAACGAGGGAAAAACAAAGCACCAGAACATCCCTTAAGTTGCCTATAATCAGATAGCTTCAAAGTTGAGAATTCTAAGTATCAAATCACAGAGCTTAAATTTTCTTCTGTAGGTAATTGGGTGANCAACGAATCAAGTCACCTAATAAAATATCAACCAAGAACTTTTCACTATATGAGGTGGCTTGCTCAGTGTACCTACCAGGGGAATGCATGACATTTAAGATTGCTGAAAGGAGATGAAGGCATACATAGCCCACGAGCATATCCCTATAGCTTCACCACAGTCCCTACCACACTGCAGAGAGTTACAACAGGCAAGAACACATTTCTCTTTTTTGTCACTTTGAGACAGGATCTCTCTGTAGCCCAGCTGGCCTGGAGCTCATTATGTAGAACACACTGGCCTTGAACTTACAGAAATCCATTTGCCTTTGCCTCCTGAGTGCTGGGACTAAAGGCATGCACCAACACACACAACAAGGACATATTTCTTAGGAAATTATAAGAATATACTTCTTAAGAAATTATCTCTGATAAAAGCTAAAGTATTAGAAGATTCTTTCATGTAATTTTAAAGTTTTATTCAGAGTCAGTGTAATGAATACTTTAGTAAGTTATTATCCTATTTATATTAAGTCATCTGTTTCTACATGATCCATGTTACAGATATACAATTAACAATACTTAAAATTTTTCATGTTTACAGTGTTTATAGATATCTGTTTCTACATTTCCTTTAATGATGTAGTACATGAACTACTTATATAGCACTTATAGTATGTTTGTTATTTACTACAACTTATTAAATGTGACGAAAATAATAGATTATATGAAAATCTAATGCCGTTCTAAGAAACATGAACTTCTATGGAATTTAGTATCCAAAGGACCCCTGAAAATGGCACCCCATGTATACTGAGCCTTTACAACTTGTTTCCTACCCAAGGAAACTTCACTAGTGCTTCTAAAGTGCTCTGTGGTAAGTTGTGTCTTTCTTCAGATTAATTAAGATGATATATTGACTATGAAATAACTGCAATCATCACCAGTTTTAATTGACATTATAAGAAACTGAATTGATAGCATAAAGCCTTGATGAAATTGTTCTTAATACATTTTTGTTCAAGGTAACTAAACAAATAAGAAATCCCCTTCTTTCTCTGGAGCTGCAGACAATACTACGAGCCAGTCCCCATGTGAATTTCACAGATTGCTTAGTTGAGCTGAGAAGAGGAGCAGAACAACCAGGAACTTCAGATCATTAGTCATCTCATGGGGGGAAGCAGATGGCTTCCCTAGAAGAGGGAGGTTTCACCTCCCACAGAATTTGGAAACCATAATACACAGAAGCCTAATTGTTCAGAGAAATATGTGGGAGTAGCTCTCAGCTTAAATCTGCTGCAACTCACCTTTCTCTCCTGATGCAAATATGATGATATAGAATGTACTCATCAGTAAACTGGGTCGTATCTAGAGAGCCATTATATCATTCTACCTATTACCACAGCCTTCATCACTTGCTGACAGGACAGTGCTGTGCAGATTCCTGAATAAGCACTCTTTGGAAGTGTTCTTTAGAAAAATAGGTAGTGCAAGAGACATATAGTATCTCATCTAGCTTCTTCATTTTTGACATTACTGATATTTTAGCCTCAATTATCATTGGTTAATAGGAGCTCTCTATTGAATTGTAGTATGCTTGCAGCAGATCTGACTTCCTCCTCATAAATACCAATAGCACTCCCTCAATTGTGAAAGTGGACAATGTTGGCAAGTATTGCCAAACTTCTTGCCATTGGTCAAGAAATATTAACATAGAGTTATATGACTAAGAACAAGAAAAATGGGGCTGGAGAGATGGCCTAGCGGTTAAGAGTGCCGACCGCTCTTACAGAGGACCCGGGTTCGATCCCCAGCACCCACATGGCAGCCGAGAACCGTCTGAAACTCCAATTCCAGGAGAACTCCAGTTCTAGGGGAATCCGACACCCTCTTCTGACCTCCGCGGCATTGCATGGCACGGGTGCACACACTTGCATTCAGACAGTACATTCATACACATACAGAAATAAATAAAAAAAAATAAAAAAGGGTGAATTGTGCTATATGTGAATTATATATTAAAAAAGATATCATACATGGAGTTTCTGTCAGTAGTTTAAGTATTCATTGATGTTTCATTTGAATAAATTATGGTGTATACCAAGTGGCATTTTAAATCATCATTAAAACTAGGGCAGTTTTATGTTTATAACAAAATTGTCTATTGTGTATACAAATTTCCTTTATCCCAGTCTTCATATATACATTGCCTCCAGTTCTATCAGCATTTCCCAGTACAGGTGTACATTAGTTACAATGATGAAACTACAGTAGCACATGATTGTTACCCAAAGTTCATAGAGTCTCTTGGATAGGTCTTTGCTATTTTATACACTTTGGAATAGGAGGTGTGGTAGAATGTAAGGGCTGCAATTGGGGTGAATGGTGAAACTACAGCAATATAGACTGGACACTTATTTGATCAACTTGGTTGTACACACAAGCCCCTCCAGCTGGATGGTGGGACCCTTGGGTTGTGTGTGTTTGGACACAACTGCTTGTAAATTGGTTTTACATGAAGGATGCTTGTACTCATAAATTATTACTTATTGTCAAAAAATGAAAAAAAAAAGAAGAAATAAAAACAAATATATAATGACATGTTTATTTTTGGGGGGGTTGTATAACATGTAACCTTTTATTTTTTTTAATTTATTTTTATTGATGCTTTGTGTATTTCATACATCATTTTCCAATTCAGTTCAGGCATATATCCCCTTCCCTTCCCCCCCACCCCACCCCTACCCATCGCAGATCGTGCATTCTGCCATAAGTTTTCTGCATCTTTCTCTGCTTTTTTGTTTTGTTTTGTTTTCATTTTTTTTAACAATAGGTGATAATTTGTGAGTACAAGCATCCTTCATGTAAAACCAATTTGCAAGCAGTTGTGCCCAGAAACCCGCACAGCCCATGGGTGCCACCATCCACCGGGGGGGGGAGGGGCTTGTATGTTCAATTCAATTTTGAAAATCAAAATCATGTCCAGTTCTATATTGTTGTAGTTTCCACCATTCACCCCAATCGAGCCCTTACATTCTACCACAACCCCGTCTTCCGCAAGATTGGTCCCCCCGAGGCTTAGAAAAGGGCACAGGTGGATGAGAAGCCAAACACTCTACTTTCTCTGGAGCTGGATGGTCGTGGTCGCTAGTCAAGTTTCTGGCTGTTTTCTTTCCTTTCAGGGCATTGGCCAGCTTGTGTCCAGGCTTATAGCCTTTTCGATCCTACTAATGAGCACATGCAATTAGATATTTAAGTATATTTAAAAAACCGTATAATATATAGCCGTTCGATCCTACTAATAAGCACACACCAATTAGCTATATGGGTATTTAAACAGTAACTATTGTTATGTAGGTTACTTTGGTATGAGACACGATGTTTGGATGATATGAGGTCAATCATGATCTACATTTCTTCTATCAGGTAGGGCAGGTCTTCGTGTGGTTTATAACATCTCCCTACCATTACGGAATGTAAGCTTGTGATATCAGCCGTGGGTTATTCTCCAAGGAGAGAGCCATAATAGCCAATTAGAATTTGGGATATACAGACATATGGCTGCAACTGTCCTGGGCACGGTATTTCTAGGCAGGTGAGGTGTAGATGTTGCTGACGGAGGAGTCTTGCTTGACTAATGGAGACCTATATTTTGCTTTATGGGTTTAGTGGTCTTTGGTAACACTCTCTGCAGCCCAAGAACCATCTGTATGACATGTTTTTAATCACTATAATATTATACGAAATAGTTTTAGTGAGCCTATAATGTCTGTTTTAGTGAGCCTATTTATTTAGTGAGCCTATAATGTCTGGGCTAGTGAGCCAATTTAGTGAGCCTATAATGTCTGTTTTTTAGTGAGCATATAATGTCTGGGCTTGGAGAGATAGCTATTCTTGCATGGGACCTGGGTTGGTTCCCTCCCCGCGAACCCACATGACAGATAACAGCTGTCCATAACCTCATTTCTAAGAGATCAGATGCTGTTTATGAGCTTTTCATGTGACATCAAACACTTACAAGCAGGAAAAACAATGCTTGATATAGATATTTAAGTATATATTATATAGATAATTGATATATGTATATAAAGTAGTGTATATCTCTTCATATCTCTCTGTATATATATATGTGTGATGGGTGATATATATAAGATCTCAGCGCACGCGCGCGACCGAGAGAGAGACGAGGCGCAGGACGCGCGAGACCAGCATGCGCCTCTCGGCGTTCCTATTCCGCACGCGTGCACGACTTACGTGGTCGACCCCCTCCTTGTCTGCCCCCACACCTGGAGTAACATAGAAGGACATCAAGTCTGGGCTATATAGTGATTCCTTCATTCAGAAATACAATTGCTGGGTGTTTAGCCTGGCAGTGAAACACTTGCCTATTATCCACATAGGTGCAGGTTTCATCCTCATTACTGAAAAATCTCTCATGATTCCTCTGGAATTTAAGTTGCCTTTCTACAGTAAAGGCAAACTGTCCTGACTCCTTTGTTGCTCTCCCTCTTCCTTCTCTCCCCTTTCCTTTCCTTCCTAACTTCCTACGTTTTCTTTAATCACCTCCTTCTGGTTCTCCTTTCTGTCCTCACCTACTCTGGTTTCCCCCCATCTCCCCCTCAATATTCTTCATTTCCTTTTACCCCTTTCTTTCTCTCTCGTTTGATAGGCTTATTTTATCCTGTTGAATGTGTATGGATGCCTTGAGTGTCATTATGATTTTGATGCTTAACTTCCTCCCAACTTGGCCACTAAGAGCCTCATAAGGTGGTTCCTGTGGCCTTTTGACATTATTCCACACTGGTTAAGACTTTCCTTACCTTGAATTACTTTAAATGCAAAATTTTCTTTCAGATCGTTTTGTGTATTCCCTATTGCATCCTTGTCATTAGCTATTTCCCAAGAAGTCATTTTACAATGAAGAATGTAATTGAAAATTCAGGATCTCTGTACTGAATATGCTACTTGTTACTGCTATGCCATTCACTAAGTGCAAAAAGCGCATTAAAAAGACATATACATATATACTGTCAACGATTCCATATTATTTTATATATTTAATGTTCCCCTTATTTTCTTTCATAGGGCAGTTCAATAGATATAGACAAACATTGAAATTCACAGGGTTTTATTCACACCTTTAATTCCCAGCCTACACCCCAGATTTCATTCTACATTTCACCCTTTTCATATTTCTAACTCTGTTTCCTAACACTGAGAAAAATTGATCCCATTAGTTATCAAGTATTAACTTAATTGTTCATTTCTAGAATGCATAGAAAGTAGTTTCAGAATTCTCCAATTAAGCTATGGGCAGAAAACTTCTAACAAACCCTCACTACTTTCTTAGTTCATTTTGGTCTTTAACCTAAGGACATATAGTTCAAAACTGAACTGAGAATAATGTCCCCTGGGTTACTTCTTAGTCCCCATTAGCTCCCACACTGATTTATTTCTGTCTGCAGTTCATTAAGGAATTTTAATTCTTTATCTAGGTTTATTTCTCTTCTTTTTAAATGTAATTGTAGACCTGCTGTTCAATTGCCCAAAACTTTTTTATTCTTTTAAAATTATCCTGGAGGCTGAAGAGATAGCTCACCATTGAGAACACCGGCTGCTCTTGGCAGAGAACCAGAGTTAATCCCAGCACCCCCATGGCACATAAGCATCCTTAACTCCTTTTCCAGGGAAATGAGTGCCATCTTCAGAGCTTCATGGACACAGTATGACACAGGTGCACAAAAAAAAAAAAAAAAAAAAAAAAGACATACACATAAAAAATAAAACAAAATAATAGATAAAAAATTAAAAACATAGGCCCGATATATTCTTCCTATCAAATCCACATGTAGTCCAAACTTACTTTCATTAAACAAGTCTTTTCTAAGAGTGTCTCAAATGATGAATTCCTTATATACATCAAAATTATTTTTTATTTTGAAATCTATATCTAAATACCAGGAATGACAAAGTAAAAAAAAAAAAAAGTAGATAGTAAGAAGGATCAAGGAAAACACTACCATCCCAAAGCAAAAAGTAGGGAAGTGGCTGATGTAATAATTGAAAAATAAAAGGAAAAAATAGAAAAACTGAATTTTATTATGTTTGCTCAGCAGCTGCTAAGTGGGGAGCCAAGTTCAGCTTGACCTAATTATTTGTTCCTAGTTTATGAACGAGGGAAAAACAAAGCACCAGAACATCCCTTAAGTTGCCTATAATCAGATAGCTTCAAAGTTGAGAATTCTAAGTATCAAATCACAGAGCTTAAATTTTCTTCTGTAGGTAATTGGGTGANCAACAGGATAAAATAAGCCTATCAAACGAGAGAGAAAGAAAGGGGTAAAAGGAAATGAAGAATATTGAGGGGAGATGGGGGGAAACAGAGTAGGTGAGAAAGAAAGGAAGAACAGAAGGAGGTGATTAAAGGAAAAAGTAGGATATTAGGAAGGAAAGGAAAGGGGAGAGAAAGAAGAGAGCAACAAAGGAGTCAGGACAGTTTGCCTTTACTGTAGAAAGGCAACTTAAATTCCAGAGGAATCATGAGAGATTTTTCAGTAATGAGGATGAAACCTGCACCTATGTGGATAATAGGCAAGTGTTTCACTGCCAGGCTAAACACCCAGCAATTGTATTTCTGAATGAAGGAATCACTATATAGCCCAGACTTGCTGTCCTTCTATGTCTGACTCCAGAGTGTGGGTATTACAAGTATGTGTCTCCACTTAAGTCTGTAATCGTGGGAAATTAACTCTCTATCTCTCTCTGTCTCTCTCTCTTCTCTCTCTCTCTCTCTCTCTCTCTCTCTCTCTCTCTATATATATATATATATATTCACACACACATATATATATATACATATATATATGTATATATATATATGTGTGTGTGAATATATATATAAATATATAGAGAGAGAGAGAGAGAGAGAGAGAGAGAGAGAGAGAAGAGAGAGAGACAGAGAGAGATAGAGAGTTAATTTCCCACGATTACAGACTTAAGTGGAGACACATACTTGTAATACCCACACTCTGGAGTCAGACATAGAAGGACAGCAAGTCTGGGCTATATAGTGATTCCTTCATTCAGAAATACAATTGCTGGGTGTTTAGCCTGGCAGTGAAACACTTGCCTATTATCCACATAGGTGCAGGTTTCATCCTCATTACTGAAAAATCTCTCATGATTCCTCTGGAATTTAAGTTGCCTTTCTACAGTAAAGGCAAACTGTCCTGACTCCTTTGTTGCTCTCTTCTTTCTCTCCCCTTTCCTTTCCTTCCTAATATCCTACTTTTTCCTTTAATCACCTCCTTCTGTTCTTCCTTTCTTTCTCACCTACTCTGTTTCCCCCCATCTCCCCTCAATATTCTTCATTTCCTTTTACCCCTTTCTTTCTCTCTCGTTTGATAGGCTTATTTTATCCTGTTGAATGTGTATGGATGCCTTGAGTGTCATTATGATTTTGATGCTTAACTTCCTCCCAACTTGGCCACTAAGAGCCTCATAAGGTGGTTCCTGTGGCCTTTTGACATTATTCCACACTGGTTAAGACTTTCCTTACCTTGAATTACTTTAAATGCAAAATTTTCTTTCAGATCGTTTTGTGTATTCCCTATTGCATCCTTGTCATTAGCTATTTCCCAAGAAGTCATTTTACAATGAAGAATGTAATTGAAAATTCAGGATCTCTGTACTGAATATGCTACTTGTTACTGCTATGCCATTCACTAAGTGCAGCGCATTAAAAAATACATATACATATATACTTCCATATTATTTATATTTAATGTTTCCTTATTTTTCTTTCATATGCAGTTCAATAGATATAGACAAACATTGAAATTCACAGGGTTTTATTCACACCTTTAATTCCCAGCCTACACCCCAGATTTCATTCTACATTTCACCCTTTTCATATTTCTAACTCTGTTTCCTAACACTGAGAAAAATTGATCCCATTAGTTATCAAGTATTAACTTAATTGTTCATTTCTAGAATGCATAGAATGTAGTTTCAGAATTTCTCCAATTAAGCTATGGGCAGAAAACTTCTAACAAACCCTCACTACTTTCTTAGTTCATTTTGGTCTTTAACCTAAGGACATATAGTTCAAAACTGAACTGAGAATAATGTCCCCTGGGTTACTTCTTAGTCCCCATTAGCTCCCACACTGATTTATTTCTGTCTGCAGTTCATTAAGGAATTTTAATTCTTTATCTAGGTTTATTTCTCTTCTTTTTAAAATGTAATTGTGACCTGCTTTCAATTGCCAAACTTTTTTGTTCTTTTAAAATTTATCCTGGAGGCTGAAGAGATAGCTCAACCATTGAGAACACCGGCTGCTCTTGCAGAGAACCCAGGTTCAATTCCCAGCACCCCCATGGCACATAAGCATCCTTAACTCCTTTTCCAGGGAAATGAGTGCCATCTTCAGAGCTTCATGGACACAGTATGACACAGGTGCACTTACATACATAGGCGATACACTCATACATACACATAAAATAAAACAAAAATAATAAATAAAAATTTAAAAACATATCCTGTATATTCTTCCCTATCAATCCACATGTATCCAAACTTACTTTCATTAAACAAGTCTTTTCTAAGAGTGTCTCAAATGATGAATTCCTTATATACATAAAATTATTTTTTATTTTGAAATCTATATCTAAATACCAGGAATGGACAAAAGTAAAAAAAAAAAAAATAGTAGTAAGAATATCAAGGAAACACTACCATCCCAAAGCAAAAAGTAGGGAAGTGGCTGATGTAATAATTGAAAAATAAAGGAAAAAATAGAAAAACTGAATTTTATTATGTTTGCTCAGCAGCTGCTAAGTGGGGAGCCAAGTTCAGCTTGACCTAATTATTTGTTCCTAGTTTATGAACGAGGGAAAAACAAAGCACCAGAACATCCCTTAAGTTGCCTATAATCAGATAGCTTCAAAGTTGAGAATTCTAAGTATCAAATCACAGAGCTTAAATTTTCTTCTGTAGGTAATTGGGTGATAATTCATTTTTAAGTTTTATATATATATATAGTAACTTGCTTCAGTTAAGTACTGAGTCACAAATGAATGAAATTCCTTATCCTGGTCACTTCCTTTATCATGTATAATGGAGAATGTTCCTCATAGTTTAAATGTGTACACATAAAGATCTTAGTTGAAAAGGTGCTTATGGTTCAGGTTCCCAGACTTATATAGCAAGCACCTTATCCCACTGAGCCATCTCACTCTCCCTAAAAGTTTTACTTTTTTAAGTTGTTTGATAAGGACTCAGTGGTTGTGAATATGTACGAATCTTTTACTATGTTGCAAAAAGATTGTAAGTTGACAAACACAAAATTAACAAGTATTGAATTACACATTTAAAAATATTTGGTAAAGCATTATTACCTGACATGTAGGAAACATTAATGGTAGAAATGAGGTAATTAGAAAAATTGAAAATTTATCAATAGGATTGAAACACAGAGTTTTCCATTTGTATCCCAGAAAGGATAGTACCCCACCTCCCCCCTCCCTCTTTTTCTTTTTTTTTTTTTTTTTTTTTTTTTTGACCTATAGATGCCTAAGTTGTATTACACATACCCATAAGCAGGAGCCAAGGCATAAGCTTTCATTACATTTACCCAAACTGGTTCTCATTGACTGTATGCTACTTATTTGGGAAGGAAATTTAAGCTTAGTTCCTTTAACTTGTCCTACAAGTAAAGAAAGTGTTATAATGTGATATTGTGTTATTCAGAAAAAATATATAGGCCATTTGTATACCTTAACCCAATACAAATTATAAATAAGACCAATTAACATTTTATATTCCCGATTGGTTCAATTGTATTACCATTTCCACCAAAACCTACACCTAAATTTAATTAATCTAAACAATTCACTAAGCCGTTGAAATATCCTATACTTGATGGATAAAGCTTGGGCAGAGTTGAGAACCTGCTAAATAAATTTTACCCAATAAACACTTTGCTCTTTAACGCTTTATGACTGGAATAAGACTTCTACTTATTTGGTAAGTAAAAATTTAAGCTTAATTCTTTTAAATTGTCCTACAAGTAAAAGAAAGTGTTACACTGTGATGTTGTGTATTTCAGAAAAATATAGAGCCCAACCAATACTAACTATGAAGAAAACAACTAGCATTTTATATTCCCAGTTAGTTCAAATGTCAGTATCTAGCTCCTTTTCTTTTTTCCCAGCACAAGATTCCTGCATATAAAACCAATTTGCAAGCAGTTGTGTCCCAGCCCACAGAGCCCAAGGCTCCCACCATCTAGCTGGAGGGGCTTGAATGTTCAATCAAGTTGATCAAATAAGTGTCCAGACTATATTGTCATAGTTTTACTGTTCACCCCAATCGCCGCTCCTACAATATACCACTCCCCCTCTTCCACAGATTGTTCCTTAGGCTTAGAGATGGGTCACAGGTGGACAAGAAGCACAACAGTCTACTTTGTCTGGAGATGTCGTCTTGGACTCTAATCAGTTCTGGCTGTTTCCTTTCAATTTTTCTGATTTTGAAAATAACAATGGGAGGAGAATTTTATGTTCCCACAGGTAAAAGTCACCAATCTAAATGCCTGAAAACATACAACTTATGGCTGTGCAGGATGAACTGGGGAATGTCAGCAGAGAGGTTGACCCATCTGAACACTAAGGAATGAGGAACATCAGACTGCCTGAGACACGGTCACTGAGCATCTCTCTGAATAATATTGGGGTTGACTGTTAATAATGGACCCTAATGCTGAGAAACCTTCCTACCTCTCCCCCCCCTTTTTTTTTCTTTTTTTTTTTTTGAAAAAAGAAAAACAGGATGGTAATGAAACCACTCCCAAACTGTAAACTAGAGCCAATTGTTACGGTGGTAATTTCCTATAAAACAGGCACAACGTATTAACTGATTGATAGGCATAGGAACTGTGAAAGGATATTTCTCTATCTAGAGCCAAATCCAATAGTAAAGTGTTTATAAGTTGTGTAATTAAGCAAAATATATTACTACAGGGAAGCTCTGACATCAGCAATGAATTATTCTGCCTAGGAGATGTTGGCTAGGGGATTCAAACCCCCCCCCCAAATTATAAAGGCCTTTTGCCTATAAATGGGATATATGCAAGGAGAAAGGCAGTAAGTCCCTGTTGTCGAAGACCTGGTGTGAGCATGAAAAATGTTATGAGACGTCACCTGCTAGTGTACAACTGGCCTCTGAAATGCTAGAGAGCATTACCAAAGGCCACTACAGCAATACAGCAAAATATTGGTCTCCCTGAGACAAACAAGAGTCCTCCGAAAATATCAGCTACACCTCAACAGCCTGGAGATACAGTGCAACAGTGGCAGCCAAGTGTCTATATTATATCCCAAAACTATTTGGCTATTAGCTCTCTCCTTGGAGGAATAACTCACAGCGGATGCCACAAGCTTATGTCCTCTAGTGGTTAGGCGATGTTATAAGCCACAATAAGAACTTGTCACCCTTTATAGAGAAACCACAGTTTGCGGATTAGCATACCATCTGAGCATCTGTGTCTATGCTCACAGCTTAGCTTGACACAATAAGTGGTACTGCTTAAATGCCTGTACATCCAATAGCTTGAGCTTTGTCAGTATGACTGAAAAGGGTATCACTGTGAAAGCTGTCAATCCATGAAGGGAAACAAACTGAACAGACCGGAGTCCACAATGACAACTCCAAAGAAATTAGACTGTTTTCTTCTCACCCACTTGTGCCCCTTTCCCAAAGCCTAGAGAACAAACTGCAGAAGAGGAGGCGTGGTAGATTGTAAGGGCTGTGGAGAGATAGGGGTGAATCATGAGACTATAGGAATATAGTCTGGACACCTGATTTATCAACATGCCTGTGCATACAAGCTTCTCCAACTGGACTATGGGAACCTTGGGTTGTTCAAAATTTGGACATAGATACTTGCAAAATGCACCAATTAGTTAATTGTATGACATTCTGAGTAACTTCATTGTTATCTGCAAACAACTGTGTCATTGTATTTTAGAATCCCTTAAAAATAAAAAAAAATTAAAATTTTTAAATTAAAAATAAAAAAATAAATAAATAAAAAAGAAATGAGGTAATTAATGATAGCAGCATCTAAGTTGGCAGAAGACAGTCTCAGCCACATCATGATGGAAAACTTTTTATGTTTTCAGATCTTACAGAAAATATTAAACATATATTCATTTTAGGTGACATTAACTTTCTTTTTTTTCTTGGTAATTATACATTATTACATATGATAGCATTCAAGTATTTAACTGGAATACTTATAAGTGTTTTAGTAAAGTTACAGAAACACTTCTGAATTTGAGCTGTCAGTCTGGAAATTAAGCAAATATATCTTTAATTTCATTTTTCTAGTCAGTTCAAACATTTGAAACAGAATTCTTCAGTGTTCAGAAAATGGCACATATCTTGCACTAATAAGGCATGATATTATGAACACCGTTTCATACGGCATTGTTAAACAAAGCACATTTTATTATTTGTATTATGGACTAAGTATTTGAATCTCAGACTCATAGAACAGGCACAAATTCATGAAAGTATGTACCCTACTCTCAGCTCAACCACTGGATTAAGTGGCTTACAAAGTCAGTTTCTCTTCCCTTCTGTCCCTCCCTTTCTCTTCTGCCTCCTTAATTTATTCCAAGTAATATTTCTGTACTGGATTCTTCCAGGTGTCAGGCAACATTCTCAGTATTGAAGACTGAGCAGGAAATAAGGTACAAGTATTTGTTGCCCACCTTTCCACAGCTTGGTGAATTTAAGTTAGCTGTACACGAGAGCTCCCCAGTACTCTGTTATTCTGATAGGGATTCACTGGCCGAAACAATATATAGGAAATTATTGCCTTCACATTAGGCAAAATGGTTAGAACATTATACAGCCACAATTTTGCATGTTTTAAAAGGTGTTTACAGGAAGAGCTATTAGTTTTACCTTGATTATGATGGTATTTTCAAAGCCAGAACGGATCAAGCACCTCAAAATTGAATGACCATTAGGAAATTACTTTTAAACATATTACTTATGTTGAAAAAGCACACATTTTCATCTATGAAGGTTTTAATAAGCAGAGTATCTGTGAGTAGTTCCATACTTTTGTCATAACCAGCATGACATATACAATAAATTTAATAATTGAAACTAAACAGTTGATTTAAAGCCATGGTTTTAAGAGAAGAATCACTTCTAGAAAGGACACAGCAATGTGTCGCAACTTGAGAGTACTATGTTTTGAAAATTATTTATAGTAAAAGTTTGAGTTGAATTCTTAAAAGGAAACATCAAACTAAAGTTACCTTTATCTGTTAGCCAAGAAGGTATGGCTTATAGTGAAAAATTTATGAAGTACATTGCATACCTACCTTACCCCAAATATCTTTGAAAATCAGACAGGTAGAACCATGTGAGAAACCTTATCACACCAGATAAATATTTACCAGAACATAGACAATTATATATACATATCAAAGTTATGAACCCAGGACATGGCAAGTAAGAAAGTAAATAATTTGGAGGCCAAAATGGCAGCACAGCCAGAACAATAGTGGTGACAGTGGCTTTCAACACAAGGACCTGGAGACATAATTCTAGGCCTCTTCATTTTATTAGACTCTTGTTGCTTCTATACTGAATAAACTCAGGACTTGGAAAGTAAGAGTGATAGTAACTGAAGGACCTAGTTGGCCAAGCCTCATACACTGGCATGGCAGAGCTGGCCTGCCTCCTCCACACATGGTGAACCATAATCTAGCCCCTAGCTAGTCTAGCCATACACATGCACTGGTGGAGCCAAACCAGTATGGCTGCCCACCCAACAGCCAAGCACAGCCAGGATGGCTGTTCATGCTAAACGACAGAGCCATGACAACATGAGGGTGGAGCCAAGACAAGCCAGTCTGGCTGCTCATATACCTCAGCCGAGGTGGCTGGCATGGCTGCTCACATGCACCAGCATGGCAGGGCAAAGCTGGACTGCCCAGACACACGCCCTTGTGGTAGCCATGGTTGGCTGACCATAACCATCACCGAGTGGCTGTCAAAACCTGGTTGGAGTCTTTAACAACATTAGGAATCAGAGGTTATGAATTTCAGAAAATCAGCTAGAGAACACTGTGTAAATTGTTCATGTGAAGCTGAAAACTCCCAATTCCTTGAGAGAATTGTGGACTGGAGGCTTGTTCTTTTACCCAGAGTAAAGCCTTGAGGGGAATCAGCTTGTTGGAGAATGCCTTGCTTCATAGCGGGTCGTTATGCTGAATGAGGACTGGAACCAGTGAAAGTGTAACCTGAATGCAAGGGTTGAAAGCAGCTAAAATTGATGAAGAAAACCAAGCATTTCCAACTGCTGAGAAAAAGAGCAGACCCTACATGACATTACAAAGTATGTGAGGGAAAAAGTAATTAAGACTTAAAATCCCATTCAAAGAAACCTAGGAGTATTCTGACCCAAAGCCACATACAAAGGAAAGAAAACGAGCATTTGCTTTGGCCCACCTGAGTGTAAGACTCTTAGATCACCGACGCTCTAGTGAGATGATTTCTCTAACACCCAGCTCAGATGGGTTATGTAAGATGGATGGGGTTTTTCATTTGGAAATAAGAGACACAAAGTCATAAGAGGGGGTGGGGGATGGTTGGGTGAGGGTGGAGATGGGCGAGGAATTCCGAATATAATCAAAATTCAATGTATGAAATTATTGAATAAATAATATTTCTTTTAGTATTTATTTTACCTTTTCAAAAAGGTAAAAGCTGATTTATTGATTTGGAAATGTATCTATTTTTCATGTTTCCTGAGAGAGCTACTGCTTGACAAATGTTCACACCTTCTCTGGGTGTTCACATGTCATATATTTTTGGACATTTTTGTATACTTTGTGCATAGCAGACATCTCAGGTAAGCCTGTTGATTATATTAATTTTGTTTGAGCTCATTTTCTGATTAGTAATAAAAATCTTTTAGCAATGGTAGTTTCATTAGACCTGAGAATGTATGTCCCTTTGGATGCTGGTGGTGGGATTATTAACAGAAATAAAATTATCTGACACATTACTTTTTCCAGAACAGATTCTGATGAGCATGCCCACTCTTGTGAGCACATATATTTCACAACTTTCCAAGGGAAGAGAATGGCTATATTAATTCAGATGTAGTCATATGTGTTTAAGTGTGTAATATAAATGTAAATCTTCCTAGAATAGTTACATAAATTAGCTATATGTTTGTAGTGAATTTGTTTAAGTGTCCCACTCGAAGAACTGGTTAAGGCTATATGTAGAGTGAGGTTTCATAGTTGTCATATCTGCAGGTCTCTACTTTGTTAGTTGTTCTGATAAATCAGAGGGACTCTGTGGAGGACAGAGGACATATTGGTTTGTGATTCCTAAATTCATAGAGATCATATTGAACAGGCAGAGTTCTTTAGGAACACCTTTCTTCCATTATGGTCATGTTGTGTTCACATTCTTTAACAGTTAAAATGTTGATTGTTATCCAATTGTTATGATTTCTTTCCTCTGTGTGAAGTAGAACTATCAAAATCTTATACAACTTGCAATACCTTACCAGGGCAGTTTCATCTTTGGTCATCTGCCTGTTCCTATCTTCTCCTTTTTTGACAACCTTATTCCCCAGAATATTCAAGAGAATTTGTATGAGATTAGACTAAAATGATTCACAGAGCCACCAGGTATGTCTACTTATGGTGATGTAGAATTAGAACTCCCAGGAAAGTAAGGACACACTCAGTTTCTGTTCCCTGTGCTGACAGTGCATGCACATAAGGTGAGCCATTCTCTGTCACTGAGCAAAAGATACTGAGACCCTGCCATGGATATTTATTGCATGTGGCCAGTTAAGAGCCGAATTAGCTGGGCAATCACATTAGGGGAGTGGGAATATGGCCCGGTTAGACCTAACCCAGCAGGTCCCTTAGTGCAGTGACAAGGCAATCACTGTGACAGATTTGGAGTTCTCTTTCAACATAAGGGGACTGGGCATGGAAGTAGTACTGTGAAGCATTGTGCTGATGTGACTTTTTCAATTCGCTGTCACTGACACCAGGATGTTAATTCTGGCAGGGTTAATTATGAGAAATTAAAAAGCTGCTCCAAACAGACTGTACCTTTTGCAGTCTGATTGAGTAGGCTCTGGCATGAGAGCATCTCTTCATTAATATCCATCCCCAAAGGGCTACTCTATGCAGTGTTCAGAAAATGAATTCTGGACTTCTAGGTATGATGCAGGATACCAAGGAGATGGGGTTCAGAGGACAGGGATTGTGTTTATTTGACAACTTGAGGGAAGCACTGTAGCCCTTGCCTTGAAAAATATCACCTGGTTGCTAATATTTAAAAAGTAGAGTTTATTTATTTATTTATTTATTTATTTATTTGTTTGTTTATTTGCAAGTTAGTGTATTACATATTTTGAAACATGTAGTCTGCACTGCATTAGTGTTCGATGTGGCACTGTTTATTCTATGTAACTGCTAACTGGTTGGTTTGTAGAGCCCTGTAGTTGTGGTTGTTTATCATTTACTATGACACCCACATTGCTCTGTGATATACATTCCTTTCTTAAGAAAATTCTACCAGCTCCTTGAAAAGTAGGCAGTCTTCCATCAGCTTACTATATTATACTAAACCGCAATCTCGTTACCACAAATATATTGCAGAAAAGTAAACTGTGAAAAAATACCAATATAAATAGCACAGTTCTAACAAAGATACTGGGGGTTGGGAGTAAAAGTCTTGCTGTTCAGTAAGGCTTAATTTGTATTACTATATATTTCAGAGACTACATTAAAGAGGAAATCTACCTAGGCATGAAGATAGTTAATATAGTCAAATGTCACAACAGGGGTGTTACTACCATTCAGCAAAACTAGAGCCTTACCATTCAAGGGAATTCTGAAACTATCACAGAGAAGCCATATTAAAACCCAGGTCCAGAATATGAATGTAATTGCTCCTTATCTGGGACATTTGCTGATCATTACCCCAAAACCTACAGTTGTAAATACATTAAAATATGTTCCCACAGACAGCAGAGCTGGCACAGAGAACACACAGCTGTTCTTGGGTTTTCTGGCTATTTGAAGATCTAAGACAACCACTGGCTATAAGAAAAAGAAAATAAACAAAAAACTCCACCAATATCTCATTTGCCCTTCTTTTTTTCTCTGAATATCATATTGCTCAAAGGGTCCCTCTATGATCCACCACTGTTTGTTCTCTGAATCCTGTATTGTACTCTTTCTTCCCTTCCTAGTAAATGAGCAGCTACTGAGGCCTTGATCCTGGTCGTCTCCTGACAGTTCTTTATATATCCATATCTCCATGCTTTCCCAGATCCATTCCTCCCTTCCTCCTTTTTCTCCTCCATTTTCTTATTAATAACTGGAGCTACAGTGATGCTCATGGTTCTTCATGACAAACATTGTTTACTCTTTATATTCTCTATGAGAAAGTGGGGGAAATTTAGTACTGTCTTGATGAAGATATTAAGGCATTTCACATCGTAGGAATGCTCTCAGGACCTGCCTAGTGAGTCTAAAGAAATATTCATATACCCATCTAGAGCAGCTATGAAAGTAGTACAGATAGAAAACCAAGTCCAAACTAGGCACTATCCACATTGATTTTGCTTTCTTTGGGAAACATTTCCTCTTAAAAGGAGCCAGAGAAATGGTTAATTTTCATCCATGGATAGATAAACAAACAGGAGGAGTCATATGTACAAAATATCTGGACTACAGCTCTACAGGCTGTATGTCCAATTTTTTTGATTATTACATTCAGAAAATACTTGTGTGGAACAATTTGATTAGGTAGTAATTTATTTTCAAATTCTTCACCATAATTTCCTCTGATGGGTTTTTTAATTAATTAATTTTTTGAGCATCTGTATATCTCATAGAATGGTTTCCAATAAAACCCAGTCCCTTCCATGCCCCAACCCCCCATCAGAGTTCATATAGTCACAACATCCAAACTAATCCCTTTACAGTCAAGCTCCAATACCTAGACATCCTTCTTTGCAAATAGATCCTCTGGAGTCCAGTCAGCAAATCTAGGAATCCTAAACAAGGCATACTCTTCCTCACCCAACAGTACACAGTCTCCTATAGTTTCCAGTCCAGGGTCAGTCCCCCACCCATTTCTCTTGCTCCACTTTGCAACTTTGTTCCATTTGGAATGGATCCTATGTCTGATGCCTACATTGCCATAGACTTACATGTGAAACCTTACAGTAGATTGTAAATAACTGCCTCTCTATGTTTATGCACCAGCCCTGAATCTAACAATCTTTCCACCCTCCCTTGTCCGCAAGGATCCTTGAATCATGGGTAGGTGAAGTTTAATATAGGGGCCCCATCCAGGGATACATCTCTGGGGGCTTCCATTCTTTGGAGGTTGACTAGTTGTGGCCTTCTGTTTGCCTCACACTCTGTTTTATATGGAAGCATTTCTGGTGAGAATTGAGGAATGCACACATTTTTGCTCTACCTTTCATTCTGTGTGTAGAGGTTCAATTGTAGATGTGTCTCTTAGGACTGGGTATTTTTCAGATGTATATGTTATGTGTCTGACCAGTAGTCACATTCTTCTGTGGCCTCCATCTTTTGCAAAGAGTAGCTTTTTTGATAAGTGGCATATGATATACTTGTCTGTAAATACAAGATTCTATACTTTGTGTATGTTAAGAAAATTCATTTGTCTAGAGGTATGATCCCGATAGGCCTTACTCTAGGTTCAGTGCCCTCTCCAGCTCTGTGCATTTGGATGAGTTTATAGTGGCTCTCATGGGTTCACTACCATTGAGAGGGTTCCAAGTCCAATTAGATATCTGTTGACTATCCTCTAGACAACAGTGCCTCCACTGCACCAATAGATGTAGTTTGCTAGGCAGCTCATCATGGTTGCTAGAGTTTGGCATTGGGCTGTACCATTGATTGAACATCTCTAGTAGCAGTGTGCACATTTGTTAGCATTATGAACACGTAACTTCAGGTTCCAGGTCAGTTCCTGTTCCATTAATCTAAGTCCATCCCTGAAGCATGTCCCACTCTGAACAGTAGGGCCTCATCCTCTATTTCTGGTAGATAATAAAGAGCTTTGGAGATAGCCTGCTTTGTTTGAGAATCATTTGGATCATTCTCACCCATGATTCAAAGGGAGGAATCCTCTGTCCTGCATTTTGTTCCCTGCCATACAGTTACCAGGTGGTCCAACCCATGCACTAATATTCAGAGTGTGCATATGAATTTCTCATGGGGTATCAGGGACATTATATTACACTCTGAGTTTCCCAACCTCTCAAGCTGCAATTCTCTATTCTTTCTTCTTCCTTTACCACCCCTGCCCTTCCTTCCCAGCCCCAGGATTCCCACCATGCCCACCCTCCCCATCTCCTGACCTCCCCAACCTCCCATCATGCCCTCTTTTATCTCCCCCTCATTCTCTCCCAGCCCAACACCCCCACTCTCTTGGACTTCCCTCTAGTAACATTTATATGTTTTATGATATTTATTGACTTATGTATGTTGAACCATCCCTGCGTCTCTGGAATAATGCCTACCTGATCAGGGTGGATAATCTTTTTGATGGGCATTTTTATGTGGTTTGCTAGTATCTTTGCATCTCTGTTCATTAAGGATATTGGCTTATAGCGTTCTTTATTTTAACTTTACCTGGTTTTAGTATTAGAGTGATGCTGGCTTCATAGAACTTCATAGAAGGCATTTGGGAGTTCTCTCTCTGTTTCTATGTTTTTGAATAGTTTCAGTAGTATCGGTTGTAGATCTTCTTTGAATGTCTGGTAGAATTCTGCTGTAAAGCCATCTGGGCCTGGGCTTTAGTTGGGAGGTTTTGTGTTACTCTTTTAATTTCCTCCTTTGCTATGGGTCTATTTAATCTTTTGACCTAGGTTTAAGTTTGATGGTGCCCATGTCTTTAGACATTCATCCATTTTTGTTTAGGTTTTCAAATTTAATAGAGTATAGATTTTTGAAGTATTCCCTTAACAATATTCCGGACCATTTTGGTGACTGTTGTGATGTTTCCCATTTTATCTCTGATTTTCTGGAATTGGATTTGCTCTTATTTTCTTTTGGTTAGCTGTGCCAAGAGTCTGTCTATCTTGTTTAGCTTTTCAAAGAGCCAGATCTTAGATTCATTAATTTTTTTTGTATTTTTTGTTTCTATTTCATAATTTCTCCTCTGATTTTTTATTTCTTCTCATTGCTAGGTTTAGGGTTCATTTGCTCTTTCCTTTCCAGAGTCTTGAGTTGTGATTTTTTTTAATGTAGGCACTAAGAGCTATAAATTTCCCTCTTTTTTTTTTAAATCTTGTATGTGTATGAATGTACTGTCTGCATGTAGGTTTGTGCACCCATGTTGTGCAATGCTACGGAGGTCAGAAGACGGTATCTTTTTCCCCTGGATCTGGAGTCAAAGATGGTTCTCGGCTGCCATGTGGATGCTGGGGATTGAACCCGGGTCCTCTGAAAGAGCAGTTGTTGCTCTTAACTGCTAGGCCATCTCTCCAGCCCATAAATTTCCCTCTTAAGACTGCTTTGAAGGTGTCCCAGAGGTTTTGTTGCATTGTATTCTTTTCTTTTAGTTCCAGGAATACTTTTATTTCTTTCTTTTTATTTATTTATTTATTTTTTTTATTTTAACATTTTTTTTATTGATGCTTTGTGCATTTCATACATCATTTTCCAATTCAGTTCAGGCATATCTCCCCTTCCCTTCACCCCCACCCCCACCCCAACCGAGATCATGCATTCTGCCATGACTGTCCTGCATATCTCTCTCAGNTTCTGGGTATATACCCATCAGACTCTTCCTACAGCAGAGATACATGTACAGCCATGTTTGTTGCTGCTCTCTTCAGAATAGCGAAGAGCTGGAACCATCCCAGATGTCCCACAGCTGATGAGTGGATACAGAAAATGTGGTACACCTACACAATGGAGTACTATGAAGTGGTAAGGAAAGATGACGTCATGAAATTTGCAGGTAAATGGATGGAACTAGAAGATTTTATGCTAAGTGAAGTAACACAGTCCCAGAAAAACAAAAGATGAATGGTATCCCTCATCTGTGGATGCTAGTACCAAGTACCTAGGTTTGAGACAAAATGAGCAACGTTAATATTATACTCCTCACGATCTAAAGACAAATGTGCTCTTTACTGGGAATCTGTACACAGGTTCTAGAGCTGACCTAACACGTATTCTCAGACCTTGGACTTTTAGTATATTATGGAGGACGTGTGTGCATCTTTTAGAGTAATATGGGATTAAAATGGAAAGAAGTGAATCAAGCTAATATGCTATGGAAATAACATAGTTTGTTTCCAAGGGATACAATGTTAATATAGGTGCAATGTAATGGGCTGGTGTAACTTAGCCTTTCTGGGTACTTAAGAACCATATCTGAAGTCCCTACCAATTTGACCGAGGGACCTGGGGACAACTTTGTTCCTTGCCCTCAGAGGTCAACCAAGTCTCAGGGGATTATATGTGAGGGCATCTCTTGAAAAGTCCTGCAGAGGTGGGTCACCATTCTTACTGTTCAGGGAGGTCTTGGAGAGCCACTAATGGGACTTGAGCCAGTGTCCAGTCTATAAAGAGGAAAGGTTGCTCATCCTTCAAAAAAGGAACCCTGGTCTAGCAAGACCTGATTTTGTCCTCATGTGGATAGAACTGGTGAATGAGGAGCCAAAAGAATGAAGGGGCTCCCACCCTCCCCCCGTGAAAAAAATCTCTGAGACTCCTGAGTATCAGATCCTCAAATGACCTCAACAAAACTAAACCTTGGTTAATCTGGGCTATCTGTATGGCCTTAAGCATCCAGAAGGAAAGTACAACCAGAAATAAATAATATAAGACCAGAGAACCTGTAATGCAAACACAAAACTTGAGCTCTAAGTAAAAAGACAAAAACAAAAAAAAGAGAGAGAGAGCACTGTTGTTTGGCCTGTCTACAATTCTCACAGGCAGGCGCATATGCTCTGTAGATGCCACTGTTTTAGGCACTCCTCAAAGACATGAGATACAGCTTTTATACTTTTTAGCCTTCCAATGTGGGCTGAGGACTGCTGAGATATTCAGCTTGTGAACTAAGCAGCTAATGGAAATTCAGCCTCCTCAGAAGACGGACTGACACTGTTGGATTACCTCGGCAATATCATGGAGGCCAATGCAGGGTAATCATGACAGGACGTGTGCTTACTGGACTTCATTTGGGGGCACAATATTTAAAGCAGAAGCATGTCAGTAAGGGTTTCCTTCTGCATAGACATTCCATTCTGTAATGTAATGTCTTAATCATAATCTACAATCAAATATTTTAGGAATATCTTTAATGTTTAGATAGTATATTAACAGCATGCAATAATTACATCATAGGTTCTCAAGCAGAGGCAGTCTATTGCAAGGTCGTTCTCTGCTGCCAGTTATCATAGGCTGTTTAAAGTTAGAAAACTGAGTAGAAACACTGAACATTGTAGAAATGCACTTTGCTCAGTAATACTTCAGTTGTTGTAATATTAGATTATCCATTTGGTTATTACAGAAAATCCTTAACTGTAATTGATGGTTGTTGCTGTAATAGTATATTGCCTGTATTCCTACCTCTAGTAATGGACTATAAATTCTCCATAGCCTAAAGCAAGTTTACAATCGTGTAGAAGACTCAGAAAATTAATCTTAAATTTTGCTAATTAGTATTAAGTTTTTTTTCTAGAATAAGAAGGCTAAAGCAGTTCACATTTGTGTTCCAGTTCTAAAAATACTATATTTGTGACTAAAATGAATTATTTTAGGTAAGTATATTTTATGATGTATTTTCTTTTAAATTGAAAATTGCTTAAATTATAGCTAGACATGGTGGATTGTAAACATGTATTTAAATCTATCTGCTACCCAAAACAGTTTAAATTTATTAACCACCACAGAGTAATGGAACACAGAATATAATTGTAAAAATCAAACAAAGAAACAAAGCAGAAATTGGATCAATTATAATTTACATAGCCAAGAATAACTTAAATTGTACTGTAGAACACAGGGGTTAGACTGACTAAAAGGAAAANTAATTCATGAATTAACATATCATCCAAACATATGTGTCTATGCCAAAGTAACCTACCATAACTATTAGTGCTGCTTAAATACCTATATATCTAATTGCTTGTGCTTCATTAGTAGGATCGAAAGGTTACTCCTGAACAAACTGTCAGCCCATGAAAGGAAACAGCCAGAATTGACCAGAATCCAAGTCAACAGCTCCAGAGAGAGAGGACAGTTTTACTTCTCATCCACCTGTGCCCCTTTTCTAAGCCTAGGGAACAATCTGCGGAAGAGGGGGCGTGGTAGAATGTAAAGGCTGCGATTGGGGTGAACGGTGAAACTACAGCGATGTAGTCTGGACACTCATTTGATCAACTTGATTGAACAAACAACCTGTCAACCTCCACTGAATGGTGGGACTGTGGGGGTTTGGGCACAACAGTCTATAGATTGGTTTTGCACGAAGGATGCTTATACTCATGGATTATCACTTATAACTAAAAAATGAAAAACAGTTATGGCAGAATACATGATCTGGGATGGGGTGGGGGTGGGGGGGAAGGGAAAGGGAAATATGCCTGATCTGAATTGGAAAATGATGTATAAAATGCACAAACCATCAATAAAAATTAAATAAAAAAAATAACAAAATAAAGAGTCACAGAGTAAACTCTGTTATAGGAGAAAGGACAGAGGAAAGCAGGCAAAGTGGCACACACTGCTATGAAACTCAGCACTAGTGAGGGTGAAGCAGGAGGATCATGGGTCCAAGGCCAGCCTTATCTATAAAGTGAGACATTATCCAAAAGAACAGCACAAAAACAAAGTACCCAAAACTCAAAAAACCCCAACAGAAAAATCAGCATGAGTTTTAAATTTAAAACGATTGGTTCTGACTTATACCATAGAATCTCCTTGTGCCAGGCTCTATCCCTCCTGGGATGTAAATCATGTCTTTTCTGGTGTATCCACAGTGTGTAGATTATCCACCTGTTAGGTACTCAGTAGTTTTTTCAGGTATCAAATCCACTATTGTTATACCATGATGTTTGTGTTCAATTAATCCTTATTTTCTTCAATATCGTCTCTGGCCCAACAGTAGGGATAGTGGGAATTTTATTACAATGTATTTTTTATAATTGTTCACTTATTATTAGCTATTATTATTATTAGCTCTTACTCTGCCTAAATCATGAATTAAACTTCAATAAGTTTGTGTGTGAGTGTGTATGT
Organism: Rhizomys pruinosus; assembly: GCA_009823505.1. Taxonomy (NCBI): domain Eukaryota; kingdom Metazoa; phylum Chordata; class Mammalia; order Rodentia; family Spalacidae; genus Rhizomys; species Rhizomys pruinosus. The sequence goes on from VZQC01007304.1 coordinate 414,578, forward strand.
GTGTGTGTGTGTGTGTGTGTGTGTGTGTGTGTGTGGTATGTGTGAAAACATGCCATATAAAATATTCAGTACTACCATGGTTTCAGTTCCCATCAAGCATCTCAGAACATCCCCTGGAGGTAGGGGGGCTACTGTGCTTTCCCTCTAATTTGATGAGTTTCATAAAACAAGGGAATGTGTTAGAGTATGGATTTTATTTAAAGTATCAAATCTTTATTAAATTTAATACTTGAAGCATTATTTTTTCTCTTTTTTCATTGATGTTTTGTGTATTTCATACATCATTTTTCAATTTAAGTAATGCTCTCTAGCATTTCAGAGGCCAGTTGTACGCTAGCAGGTGACGTCTCATAACATTTTTCATGCTCACACCAGGTCTTCGACAACAGGGACTTACTGCCTTTCTCCTTGCATATATCCCATTTATAGGCAAAAGGCCTTTATAATTTGGGGGGGGCGGGTTTGAATCCCCTAGCCAACATCTCCTAGGCAGAATAATTCATTGCTGATGTCAGAGCTTTCCTGTAGTAATATATTTTGCTTAATTACACAACTTATAAACACTTTACTATTGAATTTGGCTCTAGATAGAGAAATATCCTTTCACAGTTCCTATGCCTATCAATCAGTTAATACGTTGTGCCTGTTTTATAGGAAATTACCACCATAACAATTGGCTCTAGTTTACAGTTTGGGAGTGGTTTCATTATCATCCTGTTTTCCTTTTTTCAAAAAAAAAGAAGAAAAAAAAGGGGGGGGGAGAGGTAGGAAGGTTTCTCAGCATTAGGGTCTATTATTAACAGTAAACCCCAATATTATTCAGAGAGATGCTCAGTGACCGTGTCTCAGGCAGTCTGATGTTCCTCATTCCTTAGTGTTCAGATGGGTCAACCTCTCTGCTGACATTCCCCAGTTCATCCTGCACAGCCATAAGTTGTATGTTTTCAGGCATTTAGATTGGTGACTTTTACCTGTGGGAACATAAAATTCTCCTCCCATTGTTATTTTTAAGATCAGAAAAATTGAAAATTTATCAATAGGATTGAAACACAGAGTTTTCCATTTGTATCCCAGAAGGATAGTACCCCACCTCCCCCCTCCCTCTTTTCTTCCTTTTTTTTTTAGGTTTTTGTTTTGACCTATAGATGCCTAAGTTGTATTACACATACCCATAAGCAGGAGCCAAGGCATAAGCTTTCATTACATTTACCCAAACTGGTTCTCATTGACTGTATGCTACTTATTTGGGAAGGAAATTTAAGCTTAGTTCCTTTAACTTGTCCTACAAGTAAAGAAAGTGTCATAATGTGATATTGTGTTATTCAGAAAAAATATATAGGCCATTTGTATACCTTAACCCGATACAAATTATAAATAAGACCAATTAACATTTTATATTCCCGATTGGTTCAATTGTACTACCATTTCCACCAAAACCTACACCTAAATTTAATTAATCTAAACAATTCACTAAGCCATTGAAATATCCTATACTTGGTGGATAAAGCTTGGGCAGAGTTGAGAACCTGCTAAATAAATTTTACCCAATAAACACTTTGCTCTTTAATGCTTTATGACTGGACTAAGACTTCTACTTATTTGGTAAATAAAAATTTAAGTTTAATTCTTTTAAATTGTCCTACAAGTAAAAGAAAGTGTTACACTGTGATGTTGTGTATTTCAGAAAAATATAGAGCCCAACCCAATACTAACTATGAATAAAACAACTAGCATTTTATATTCCCAGTTAGTTAAAATGTCAGTATCTAGCTCCTTTTCTTTTTTCCCAGCACAAGATTCCTGCATATAAAACCAATTTGCAAGCAGTTGTGTCCCAGCCCACAGAGCCCAAGGCTCCCCATCTAGCTGGAGGGGCTTGAATGTTCAATCAAGTTGATCAAATAAGTGTCCAGACTATATTGTCATAGTTTTACCATTCACCCCAATCGCCGCTCCTACAATATACCACTCCCCCTCTTCCACAGATTGTTCCTTAGGCTTAGAGATGGGGCACAGGTGGACAAGAAGCACAACAGTCTACTTTGTCTGGAGATGTCGTCTTGGACTCTAATCAGTTCTGGCTGTTTCCTTTCATGGGCTGCCCGATTGCCCAGGGACCGGCTTCCAATCCTATGTAAACAGATGTTACACCTATGGTCCTCAGAGATGTTTGATGCCTGTAGCAGTCTGAGGCTTTTATTCCTTTTAGTGTTAAGATTGGTGAACTTCTCTGCTGGTATTTCATGGTACAACCTATACGACGGAAGGCTGTATCCATTCTTTCTCTGCCTTTGAGTTGGTGTCATTTTGACCTGTGGGAACATACAAATCTTTTCCCATGGTTAGTCTTAAGATTAAATTGAAAGTTTTGGACAAAAAGGTTTAATATATAACTGTATCTCCCCTTTTTTTAAATTTTATTTTTTGTCCCATGAGTCTCAGGAAGGCATTTGTAGTACACTTACCTATAGGCAGGGATCAAAGAGTAAATTTCATCAAATTTGTCCATTTTTTTTTTTTTTGGGTGAGTGCATGATGTTAATTTGGGAAGCAAACTTAAATCCATTAGTTAAGTTATCCTACAGGTAAAAGAGGATGTTACAAGCTGATACTGCATAACACAAAAATTATAGAGAACATTTGTATATGTTAATCCCAAAGCTATTGTTATATAAATTTTGAGTAAAATACCATAAAATTTTAAATTAAATATACATTAATAGAATATAGACCCATGTCCCTCTCCCGCCGCTCCTACCCCTCCCACCCCTCCCGGTTCACCATTTCAGTCGGTTTTCTGATGCAGTCTTTCAGTTGTTGTTCTTTTAATATGCATCCCTCATCACAAGAAATATTAATAACTGGGTTATTGATGCTAGCATCCACATATGAGGGATACCATTCGACGTTTGTTTTTCTGTGATTGTGTTACTTCACTTAATATAATATCCTCCAGCTCCATCCATTTACCTGCAAAGTTCATGATATCATCCTTCTTTATTGCTGCATAGAACTCCATTGTGTACATGTACCACATTTTTTCTATCCACTCAGCAGTTGAGGGGCATTTGGGTTGGTTCCAGCTTTTTGCTATTGTGAACAGAGCTGCAATGAATATGGCTGCATGTATCTTTGCGGTAAGATGAGTCTTTTGGGTATATACCCAGGAGTGGTATGACTGGATCAAATGGCAAGCTCATTTTGAGTCTTCCAAGGGTTCTCCACACTGCTTTCCATAGTGGCTGTACCAGTTTACATTCCCACCAGCAATGGATGAGTGTTCCCTTTTCCCCGCAACCTCTCCAGCACTTGGTATCATTTGTTCTCTTGATCCTGGCCAGTCTTATCGGAGTGAGGTGATATCTTAGAGTGGTTTTGTTTATCTTTTCAAATGACCAGCTTTTAGATTCATTGATTTTTTTGTATTGTTTTCTGTGTTTCTATTTCATTGGTTTCTGCTCTGATTTTTGTTATTTCTTCCAGTCTATTGAGTTTAGGGTTCCTTTGTTTTTGTCTCTCAAGTGTTTTTAGCTGCAGTGTTAGATCATTTATTTGTCCCCTTTCTGTTTTTGTGATGTGGACACTTAGGGCTATAAATTTCCCTCTCAAGACTGCTTTTAAAGTACCAAAAAAAGTTTCCCACAGGTTTTGTTGTGTTGTATTGTCTTTTTTGTTCAGTTCCATGAATACTTTTATTTCATTCTTTATTTCTTCCCTGAACCATTCATTATTCAGGATTGTGTTGTTTAGTCTCCATGCGTTCTTATAGCTAGTTGGGCTTATTCAGGTGTTTATATTGAGCTTTATTTCCCTGTGGTCTGATGGAATGCATGGAATAATTTCTTTCATTTTGTATTCGTTGAGGTTTCTTTTGTGCCCCAGTATGTGGTAAATTTTGGAGAATGTTCCATGAGGTGATGAATAGAAATGATATTCTCTGGTGTTTGGGTGGAATATTCTGTAGCTGTCTGTGAAGTCCATATGGTGTATTGTATTGTTCAGTTCTGATATCTCTCTGTTATTTTTGTCCTATTGATCTATCCAAGGGGCTCAGTGGGGTGTTGAAGTCTCCCACTATTCGTGTACTAGGATTAATCTGTGTCTTGAGGTCCTGCAGAGTAGTGTTTATAAAGTTAGGTGCACCAGAGTTTGATGCATAGACATTTAGGATTCTGAAGTCTTCATGGTTAATTGTTCCTTTGATGAGGATGTAATGGCCCTCTTTGACTCTTCTGATTAATTTTACTTTGATATCTATTTTGTCTGATATTAGAATAGCCACTCCAGCTTGTTTTTTGGTACCATTCGCTTGGAATTTTTTTTCCATCCTTTTACTCTAATGTAGTGTCTGTCCTTGAGGGTGAGATGGATTTCTTGTAGCATGCAGAAGGATTCATTTTCCTAATCCATTCTCCAAGTCTATGCCTTTTGAATGGGGAGTTTAGACCATTAGTATTTAAGGTTATTATTGAGAGATGTGTGGTGCTTCCTTTCCCCTTATTTTTTGTTTGCATTCTTGCTCTAGGTTTGTATTTACTCTGTTATGCTTTTGTTGCTTTCTCTCTTTAATTTCTTAGGCATAGTTTTTCCTTTCCTCTGTTCTTTGGATTGCTTTGAGGATTTTCTGAAGTGTTGGTTTCTTAGACATGTATTCTTTCATCTTGTTCTTGTCATGAAAGATTCTTCTTTCTCCTTCAACTATAATTAACATTTTTACTGGATATAGTAGTATGGGTTGGCATCTAAAGTAATTTAGTACTGGGAATACTTTGGTCCATGTTCTTCTATCTTTCATAATTTGCACTGAGAAGCAATAATTCTGATAGGCTTCCCCTTATATGTAACTTGTTGTTTTTCTCTTGTGACTTTCAGTATTTTGTCTTTGTTTTGAGCATCTAGTGTTTTAACAATTATATGGTGTGGGGAATTACTTTTCTGGTCCTGTGTGGTGTTTTATGTGCTTCTTGTATTTGTATAGGTTTGTCTTTTTTCAGTTTGGGGAATTTTTTTTTCCATTATCCTGTTGAAGATCTGGTCAATAGTGTTGTCTTTGGATTCTTCTCTTTCCTCTATCCCTATGATGTTGAGGTTTGGTCTTTTCATAGTTTTCCACATTTCCTGGTTGTTCCACTCTTGTGTTTTTTAAAAATTTTCATAATCTTTACTTGAGCATTCTAGTTGTTCCATGTTATCCTGCAGGTCTGATATTCTTTTTTCTGCTTCTTCCATTCTGCTTGTGAGACTTTTTCCCATCCTTTCCTCTTGGTTGGATTAATGTTCAATTTACTTTTTCATTTCATCCTGTGATTTCTTTAGTGTTTCCACTTCCTTCTGGAGCCTGTCATTCTCATCTTGTAGCTCCTTAGTTTGTTGGTCATTTTCTTTTTTCATTTTGGCCTGGGATCTTTTCAGTGTTTCCACTTCCTTCTGGAGTTTGTCATTTTCTCCCTTTAGTTCTTTCCAATGTTTGTCATTATCTTCCTCTAGGTCCCTCTTGAGTTTTTCATTCTCTTCCCTTAGTTTTCTAATTTCTTTGACTATATCTACAATTGTTTTTCTAAGGTCCATGGCTTGGTTTCCTTACAGGGAGGTCTCACTGTAGGAATCTTCTGTACAGTTTGTAGAGTTCAGTGTGGATTTATTATAAGCTTTTCCCATGTTGATTTTCTTTGTGCCTCTGGCATGTGGATTTGTTTGTTTATTTGTTTCTTTGGATTCTGCTGCCTACACATTGGCTGAACAGACTATAATTACTAATACTGCACCTTCACCACCACTCCACCAGGTTTGAGGGGGTTGCTGCCTTGTCCCAAGCGGTGCTGGTACCCTGTTGGCCAATTTATGCTGTGCACTGGGCACACGCTGGAGTTGTGCTGTGTGCATGTATAATTCTGCCCATGCTGCATGCTGGAACCTAAAGGCTGGATGGTCCCGGGTAACACCAAGCCTCCATGGCTTGGAGGGGCACACAAAGCACCAAGGCAGCCAGGGCTCACCTGGATTTTCTCACACTGGTGTTATGCAGGCCGCAAGTGAAGTCCGTTCATGCCACACACTGGGTGCACGCTGGTGTTGTGCTGTGTGTGCATCTAACTCCCACTGAAAATTTTTTATCAGTCCTATTTCTGATTGTTTTCTGACTTTATCTCTTAGTTTTGATTGGTTAAACCCAGAAAGCCACTCAAGAATTGATATTTTTAATGTACTTATTTTAATTTTATGTGTATGAGTGTTTTTTCTGGATGTATCTAAGGTGCACCTGTGACCTGCAAAACCTGAAGAGATCAAAGAGGGCATTGGATCCCCTGGAACTGGAGTTGTGGATGGTTGTTAGCCTCCATTTGAGTTCTTGGAATCAAACCCAGGTACTCTGGAAGAGGAGCCATTGCTCTCAATCAATGAGTCATCTCTCTAGAATTATTTTAATTAATTTATTTATTTATATTAATTTATTTATTTATTAAAATAAATAAATATATTTATTTTATGTGTATGAATGCACTGTCTGCATGTAGGTTTGTGCACCCATGTTGTGCAATACCATGGAGGTCAGAAGAGGGTCTCAGATTCCCCTGCAACTGGAGTTAAAGATGGTTCTTAGCCATCATGTGGGTGCTGGGGATTGAACCCAGATCTTCTGCAAGAGCAGTCTGTGCTCCCAACTGCTAGGCCATCTCTACAGCCCCTCCAAAATCATTTTAAAGGTATAAAGTAATGAAAACTGTCTTCAGAGATAGGAGTGGTGGCACATGAGTGTAATCCCAGCACTTGGGGTGTTAAGTCAGAGAAATCACAAATACTAGGCCAGTGTATGTTACATAATAAGTTTCAGGCAAGAATGAGTTCCATAAAGAGTTTGAAGTCAGCCATAAGAGTATAGTGGGACCAAGTCTCATAAAGGAAAAAACTTCAGGACCAATGGTCTTAATCGTGACACATTTCATTAACTGTAAATAAAACCTCAGTGATTTTTAATATTTTTCTACTATTGTTATAGATTGTCACATTTTAATAGATCTGTATATATGCAGCTAGTGCTCATATGAATGCAAAACTTATCTTCATAATTATATATTACCAAGTTACAGTGATTAATATCATGCACAGAAAGAACTCTGAGCATCAAGAACAATGCCATTTTGAGCTAGAGAATAAAGCTACTCAGCTTTTCCTACAGAAAAGTTCAGATAAATGATACAAATATATCTTTAAAATGAACAAAGCTGAGATTCTAATTTAAGGCTCACTTGCAAACCCACTCAACCCCAATAAGTACTCAGTGTGTACATTTTTGTGTGGAACACTGAAGATAAAAGGTTTGTGAAACACACACAGAAATAAGACCCTCAGAACTTGGGCTTGTCAGGATCATTTGCAATGAGTTACATGAAGAAGAGAGACAAGGAGCCCATCTTTAGGTGCACAGCCAGGAAGCAGGATTCTCTCAGTCTGGTCAATCTTCTATGATAAAGTGACATCAACTGGGTGACTTGCCAACCACAGACATGCTTTTCTCACAATTCTGGAGGGTAGGAACCCCACAGAGTCTGGTTGTTATGGTCAGAATATAAATGTTCCTAAAGACTCATCTGTTGAAGGCTTTATCGTTATTGAGTGTGATTAGATTATGAAGATATTAATGTCATCAATATCCATTCATGAGTTCAAACTGACCAGGCTATTAGATGGTGCCTTCATGGAAGAAGTGTGTCACTGGTTTAATTTCTGTTGCTGTGATAAAAATGCCTTTATTAAAGGTGAATAGAACAAGCAGGACATCTACAGTGACTCCATTTTAAGGGCAAACTCCATTTATTTTTAGGATTAGTTGGAGACATTGCCATTGTTCAAAAAAGGCTAAGCTAAGCAGGCAGGTGGTGTTTACTCAACCTGACCCTTGAAGTGGTTTCAACAATAACAGGAGAAGGAATGTATCAACAATAAGATAACTGGAAAAGAATGGGTCAACAGTAAGATAACAGGAGTGCAATAACAGGAGAAGGGACCATCTCCTCTGCTCCCTGAGATAACAGAGACTCCAAAGATCAGTAAACTAGAATAGCCTCCTGAAATAACTAACCCATGGCTCACTAGGATGTGGTTTTTGCCTTTAAAAATCCCTGTTTAGATTTCCCTGGGGTCACTTCCCTACCTGTGTGTAGTGAGGAAGTGTCCCTCATGTATCGGTCATCAATTGGTCCTTTTTTAAAAAACAATAAATTTCATGAAAAGAATCTGCCTGGATTGTTGGTGTTCTGGTGGGACTCCTGGACCCTAAGAAAGGCTGGAGAGATGGCTCAGTAGTTAAAAGATCTTGTAGCTTTCTCTTCTCCTGTATATTTCAGGACTCCCTGCCTAGGGAATGGTACTGATCACAATGGGGTGGGCCCTCTTATATCAATCAATAATCAACACAATACTGCACAGGGCAATACAGAATTCCTCAATTGAAACTCTCTTTCCTGATTTTGGTAAGTTGGCATTTAAAACTAACCATTACAAAGGGCAGATGCTGCCATACCCTCCCTATGTACTCTTTCTTTCTATTACCCTCCAACCTCCACTTCCATAAAGCTTCGTTGCCACATATTCTCATGTCTATGATATTCTGCTTCAACAAGGTTTAAAAGCAATAGCTCAAGCTGACTAAGAACTGAAGCCTCTGAAATCAAAGGATAAATATACTTCCTCCTTTCAAATTGTTTCTGAGGTGTTTTTCTCCAGAAGCTAACCCACTGGCAAAGGCCTCTTCCTGTGGACCTTCTCACTGTGGATGAGTCTCTATTATAAGATTGTCTTGGGTCAATCCCAACCTTGAGGTCTGTTCCTTGACGACTTAATTACCCTCCAATCTCCTCCTGTTAGCATAATCATAGGAATGATTAGAATTGCAACAGATGGATTGGAGGGCACAAAACACTCAAACCATAGCAAGTATTCATGTGTATAAGGTATCTATTTTAATGTCTTTTTAATATCCCAGCTGTGTAGGAGTTGAGTGTTCATTCTCCTGAGGCAGAGATCTTTTTACGTGTGATTTAGAAACATAGCGAAAGAAAGAAATTTCATATTGAGTATACTGTTAGACAGACAAGTGTCTCCTACTGCCAGTGTTAAGGATCATATGGAGGTATAAGAAGTACAGACTTGGGGGTTCTGACAGGGGTCAATTCTAGAAGTCTAGGAAGGTGGCCTAGGAACCTAACCAGTAACATGGATGGCCTGTTACTTGTTTGAAAACACTTTGATAGGTACATTTTAATACCGTGGCTAGATCCCAGAGGAGCTAAGAGGGGAACCTGAAGCACAGAACTCCTGCCACTGGGCTCTATAAAGTACGGCCGGAAGAACAGAGCATGTTTTTATAACAAACTACACAGAGTGTTGCTGTCAAACACCTGTATCTGGCAATGGAGGAACTAGATACTTGGATCTCTATACACAACGGCAGTGCTGTCAGGGTCCCCTCCCTATTTGGTCAGGTTAGTGTACCTTCCAATCAGATTACTGTTCCAAAGCTATTTTAATTTAGAGTTATTTTTTATATTCTTAGAGACTCTGAAATTATGTGAGGTATCTTGCTCAGCTCAGTTGATGAGTAGCCTGCTCCATCTCAGATCTTAAGCAAGACTTCCCTCTCACTGCTACAGGCCTCATTGGTCTCCTGAACAGTCATTAGAGTAGCTTTATTACAAAACAGCTGCTCTTGATTCCCAGGTTCCCTCCACTCAGACACCCACTTTTCAGACTGACTCCTCCCTTTGAAGGCTGTTATTTCTAACTCTTGTTTCCTCAGCCCCTCCATGGTGGCCAGCTGGTATCTTAGCATCTGTTGCAGATGAAGCTATCAAGAATTATCATTCCTTCACTCCACCTGCCAAGGCCTCCCAAAGGATCCCAACATACATTTTTCTGTGGTGTCCCAGGACCTCCTGGGAGCCACACTTACAATCTAATTATCTTGTTCTTATCCCCAAACTCTCCTACTCAGCTTCTCAACTAAATCAAATCCCTCTTCTCTAGCTTGGTAGGATTACACCCCTTATTTCTTGTTTGGAGGTATTTACTCTCTCAGAGTTCATACCCAGAGGGATTTCGAATGAAGATGTGTCTCTCTTTCAGATAACAATATTACTGTGATTACTTACTGAACACCTAAATCAGCATATGCAAGAAAAAGGCTCCCCTTTCTTTTTTCTTGACTGAAAACAGGGTATATGTTTTCATCTTTGAAGGTGGCATAAATCATTCCTGGTGTGCAGCAGCATGAAGAGAGCAGCACATTTTGGCAGAAGTGGAGACTCAGCAAGAGAGGAGTTTGCACAGATGCACGGTACCCAAACAACCTTGATGTTGGCTTCCCGCCAGGTCTGTCTCAATCCTTTACCACTAGGTGCTCCTAGAAGTTCAAACTATCTTTCCTTTGAGTTACTTCTACACAGCTTACAGTCCTTTGTTAAAGTGGTTTATTGTATCCACCCCCCCATGAACATAGAACATAGAAATATTAACATCAGTAGATACTGTATTTCCTTTTAAAAGTAATCTTTTGATATAAATTTATTTTTAATAAAATTTTATAATTTTAATATTAATCTTTCAATGCAAATCATAAATTCACAGCCCTTAGCAATAAAATCAAACCAGGAGATAAATTTTTCTTTCTTACAGCTGTATGTGTCAGACACTGCAATACAGATTAGGAATTCTTATCTATTCCTTGGGAAGCCTTGGAAAATCTTTTCTTAGTAGCCCCAGGTTACCACTAGATAGCCTGATGACTTACAATTTAACTCCTTTGCCTGAGTTCAAAGATCTAATCCTGAAGGACCTGTCTCAAAAACAAACAAACAAACAAAAAAACATGCACAGTGGTTCACAAAGGGTTACTTCAGATGAGGGAGACCATCATGAATTTTGATAAAATTTATTGATTACATATTTATAAATTCAATGTGAACAAAACAGAGGATACTGTATAATATTTAGTGTACTCTTAGTTGGGATATATATATATATATATATATATAGTTGTGTATATATGTGTGTGACCACTTTATCTATATATATATATCATATTATTATATTACTATCTATATCTATCGTGATATTAATTTAAGACCCATCTGGTTATTTTCTTCCTCCTGAGTACTTTAATCATTCAGGAGCTCAGCCCCGTGCAGCCATTCAGGAACTCAAGTAGACTGCTCTTTTCAGCTAGAGTTTCCCTGGTGATCCTCATGCAGTCAGAGAAGAAAAATGGATCTAGAGAATCACACATGACATGTACCCATGAACCAGCTCTGGAGTCAGGACCTATTTTCACTAGTCAACTCCACTGTCCCTTCTAATTTTAGAGAAGTGGGGGGAGGGAGGGGGGAAATATTGCCTATGTTTTCAGAAGCCAAGACAAAATTCAAGGTTTTGCGTGAAGCTAGTTTTTATTTCTGCCTTCCAAATACTGATTAATACTGATTAATTTCCTTATGCCCACACAGAACACATTGAGTCTTCCCAGGTGGGGACAATTTAAGAACTACCCAGCTGCCAGATCTGGCTTTAATCACACATTTTCCAGGTAATGTGCATCCCTTCATGAGATGTGAGTGATGTTCCCTGTGGTTTGACAAACTAAAAAGCAAGTTCTCCGCTTCCTGCCTTGCCATCCCACCCAACCCCAATTCCCAGTGATGGAGTGAAAATAACTAAGGATACACACACACACACACACACACACACACACACACACACACACATTCCCCTACACTCCCGCACACACCACACCATCCCATTTGAAAAGGGAAGACTGATACAGCAGTCACATGTCCATATGGAGTCCATGATGGAGTCCTTTCAGGCAAGTGGGTAAAGGCTCCTAGCATGAGGAGGGAGGGAATGTTCCTTGATATAACTCTACATTCCCTGTGAAAGTTAATGACACCAAGATGAAATCCTTTCAGACACAGGAAGCCACATGAGCTGGCAAGGAAAGATGGGGAGGGCTCCTGCCTGCCAGCTTGAAATAAGTAGTTTCTCAAGGACTTTTGAAAGGTCCAAAAGAAATGCTTTCTTATTCTACACATAGCCCATTCTATGCATGCATCTCATGTACACTCAGATTTGTGGGTCAACGTTTATATTTAACATTTCTGAGGACTGCAGTGATTCAGACAAACTGCTCTGATACATCCACCACATCTCCACCCCTCCTGACTTACTCCTCCAAGGTCAGTGTAGCAGGTTCCCAGTCATTTATGTGAATCTCTCCCTTTTGCCCTAGAAACTTCCCCTATGCCACAGCATCCTGAAATGTACCCATTGCTTACTGTGCCATATATATTTCCATTACAATTGTCTGTCATTTCCAAATAAGCATTGATATTCTTTGGAGACTGTTCTGTTTGCAATTGGGTTGATGCGGTTTTCTAGTCCAGAAAGAACAGCCAGCCAAGTGACTTGTGAGTCTGTCCTCCAGAAGGGGTCTCCTTGCACATTATATGTACTCTCAGCTGAAGGGACTTGTGTAGGTTTATTAGACCAGGCAGAAAACTTCTTTGGGAACTATGAACTTTGAAGGCCATTTTCTGCTGATTTCAATTCTGTGGAAAAGAAGGTGTCAATGAGGCTTTTTTTCCTGGGATTTGTGGTTTTTACAGTTTTGTCCAGCCTCTTTGAAGAGTATTTCTCTTAAATCTCTTTAGGTTACTTTTTTTATCCATGTTATTCCACTCTGTTCCATGTCAGGAACACAAGGATTTTTCTTTCATGAATACATGCCTGTCTCAAAGTAAAGAAAGGTAGAATTGTGTGGAATGATTGTGGGTGAAAAGGCCACAGCCTTGATTTGATCTTACCCCAGGGATGATGACTACATTTGTTTGGCTGAGAAGACTTAATGGATCATCAGTGCTTAAACCTCTTTGCAGTTTTTTAATCTCAAGATTATTTATTTATTTATTTATTTATTATTATTTATTTTTCGATCTTTTTGAGACAGGGTCTCAATTTTAGTCCCAGCTTGTCTGGAGATCTCTATGTAGACCAGGCTGTAGTTGAACTCACAGAGATACACCTGTCTTTGCCTTCCAAGTGCTAGGATTAAAGTTGTAAGCCACCATGCCCAGCTTAATCTCCAAATTTAATGTCTACATGATTTTAAAACTTATAATACCATAAATATGCCCATTTTCTCCTCCCTTTGACTTTTCCATGCAAACTGGCTGGATATCCCTAAATTTGTCTTTCTTGTAAGTTTTTAAATGCAGTAGATATAAAAAAATAAATGCAGTAGATAGCAGCACATATAGTATTCCAGTCCATAGCCAAGACTTCCCCTAGGGCCACAGGTGAGAACTTAGCTCACCTCATGGTAGCTGCTATTTGTAAAATATTCTGTGTTCCCTAATGGGAACCTGTATCAATGTGGATCTTATGTCAATGGATATTCTACTCTTTCTAACATGCAGCTTCTTTAAAATTTTTTTTCAATTATGCTTGCAAGTGTTTTGCCTGCATATATGTAAGTGCACCTGTGTGTGCAATGCCCATGGAAGCCAGAAGAGGACATCCAATCCGGGGACAGAACCTAGATCCACTGCAAGAGAAGCCAGTGCTCTCAGCTGATAAGCCACCTCTCCAGCCCCAACATGTGGATTCCTTAAGGTCACATGCCTTTGACATCTATTTGTAGAGGGTGAAAAAATTGGAGAAGTGCTCATGGGTTTTGTGGGACCAAGTACATGCACTATGCACCACCACTCTTGGTTCATTGGTTTTAATATATCATGTGACCATATACAACTGCAAATGAGGCTTGGAAATAAAGTCTGATGTATGCTCCATGTTAAAGCCTCTAGAAAGTTCTCTTCCAGTAGACTTACATTCAGTCCATTAGAACTGGAGTTTGACTGCTCATTAACCTATGAGTATATCTGAATTCTCCCTGGCCTTGCCAATACTCACAATCCTAATTTGGATGCAAAACACTGACCTCTTCTCTGGTTTCAGACAAATAAACACTCATGATAACTTAGAACTCTCAGAACTGGTAAATACCGAGTCCTTGGTGTTACGCTATACAGCCATGGGTATGGAGAACTTCTGTGATGGTTTATTTCATTTGTTACTCTTTTTAAAAAAATATTTTAATATTTTTATTTTTATTTTTTATTTTTTTATTTTTTTTATTAATTTTATTTATTTCTGTATGTGTATGAATGTACTGTCTGCATGCAAGTTTGTGCACCCGTGTCGTGCAATGCCGCGGAGGTCAGAAGAGGGTATCGGATTCCCCTGGAACTGGAGTTCTCCTGGAATTGGAGTTTCAGACGGTTCTTAGCCACCATGTGGGTGCTGGGGATCGAACCGGCGTCCTCTGTAAGAGCGGTCGGCGCTCTTAACCGCTAGGCTATCTCTCCAGCCCTATTTTAATATTTTTATATTATGTGTATGAGTGTATTGACTGCATCCATATAAATGTACCTGTGTCATACAATGCCTGCGGTGGTCAGAAGAGGGTGTCAGAGTCCCTTGGAACTAGAGTTTCAGACAGTTGTGAGTGCCTGTGTCCTCTGGAAGAACAGCCTGTGCTCTTAAGTTCTGAGCCATCTCTCCAGCCCTGTCCCCCAATTGTTAATTAATGCCTTCTAAAATCACCTGAGAGATAGATCTTGATTATGTTAACTGAGGTGGGAAGACTTGCCCATCATGGGTGCAACCATTCTCCGGGCTGGAATCCTGGACTGTATATGTGGAGACATAACTGAGCAGTAGCGTGTATGCAGTACTCTCTGCTTTCCAGTGAGGCAAAAATACTCCCATCTTTCCTCAAGTTGCTTTTGCCAGGGTGTTTTGTTAGAGCAACAGGAAATCGAAGAAGACCTCCTCTGCCTAGGATGCGGCATCATGAAAATAAAGTCTGAATGCTGTGCTCCATTTCAGAATAGTCTATTTCCTCATGGCAAAGAGAAGTCTGGATTTGGGTGAACATCTGACAGAATCCACCACAATCAGGAAGGAAATGCTGGTTCTCAGAGCCTGTGATAGGGCTCAGAGTATGAAAGGGCAGGGCTTTGGTGTCTTCAGCCTTGGGGTTTTGTTTATGCTGCTTTTCTTTGTTGGGTAAGGACAATAAAGAGGAGTTTATCTCCTTTAAATGATCTTCACTCCTTCCCAGTATTCCATGTGCTGATACGACTGCACTTGAGCCAGACCTGGAAGACTTAACAGACTATTACCGTCTCCCTAAGGACAGGTTTCACAAACTTGACATTTTGGTTCATGATGTTTTCAGGACCACACTCTGCCTTTGGGAGCTCCAGGGTCAGTGCTGGTGTCACTCTTATTATCTCCCTTGACACTGCAGCAGAATCTTCCTTTCCACCCTCCCCTGCTCTTCTCCACTGCCCCAAGCTGGCAGAGATAAATCAAAATGCCAAGGCTTGATCCTGGGTACACATCCCATTAGCACTTCCATCATTCTTGATCAGCATTTAATTGAACAAAATAAATGTTTTACTAGTGAATTGTGGCAGATTGTACACTTGGGGGCTCCTATAAGCTTTTAAGGGAGGCAAAAAGCATGGAGAAAAAATGGATTATATTTCAGCCTGTGAAATTTGCAGTCACTTCACTAGGGTATGCTAGAATCTACCCCCCAAGAAGGCCTATCGGATCCAAATGCAGAATTTGGGCAAATTGCCTAAGTTTCTATTTGATATTAGCACTGTAAGAATAATTCCTCAGAGCCTACCTGAGGTACAGAGTGAGTTCAAAGCCAGCCTGGACAAAATTAAAAGTAATAAAAAGTCTGGAGATGTAGTTCAGTGGTAGAGTGCTTACCAAGTGTGTGCAAGATCCTGGATTCAACTTCTACTACCATGCCACTACCACCCCCCCCCAAAAAAAAAAAACAGAGAAGAAAAGAAAAAAGTAACTTCTCAGTAATTTAGAATTTTTTTCTAGCCTATACTCAAAATAGAATGGCTTTAATCACCAAAGAATGGATGTCAAAACATATCCCAAACACATTCACATCATTTGTGTTTCATTGGCATAAGTGAATGATTTCACCAAGACATCCAAGGTCAATGAGGTGGAAATAGAGCCAGAAATTTCCTAGTGGCTTATGAAAAAGCCCCAAGAGACCCCTGAGGACCAAATCCTCAAGTGACCACAAGAAAACAAAAACTTTGGTTAATCTTGGCTAATTGTGTGGCCTTAGGCATCCAAAAGGAAAGTACAACCAGTAATAAATAATCAGTAAGACCAGAGAAAATGTACTGCAGACATAAAACTTGAGATCTTAGTAAAAATACAAAAA
Organism: Rhizomys pruinosus; assembly: GCA_009823505.1. Taxonomy (NCBI): domain Eukaryota; kingdom Metazoa; phylum Chordata; class Mammalia; order Rodentia; family Spalacidae; genus Rhizomys; species Rhizomys pruinosus. Next base: position 430,899 of record VZQC01007304.1, read on the forward strand.
AGAAAAAAGAGAGAGCACTGTTGTTTGGCCTGTCTTCAATTCTTACAGGCAGGTGCATCTATTCTGTGGCTGCCACTGCTTTTGGCACTCCTCAAGGACATGAGACAGAGTTTTTTCTCCATCCACATGGGAACAAAACATTGAATTATCAGAACTTGAGCTTATATAACTTCAGCCACCTCATATTTGACAAAAGGATCAAAAAAGCTCAATGGAAGAAAGATAGCATCTTCAGTAAATGGTGTTGGCAAAACTGGATCACCATTTGTAGAAGAACAAAATTAAACCCCTCCCTCTCACCCTGTACAAAAATCAACTCCAAGTGGATCAAAGATCTCAACCTAAAACCTGGAACCCTGAAGGTGATAGAAGAAAAAGTCAGCAGCAACCTACAAGACATAGGTGTACGAAAAGACTTTCTAAATCAAACAGCAGCTGCACAGGAAATAAGGATAACAGCTGACAAGAGGGAGCTCATCAAACTCAAAAGCTTTTGTACAACTAAAGAAACAATCAAGGAAGTGAAGAGAAAACCCACAGAGTGGGAGGAAACCTTCACCATAGATACATTAGACAAAGCACTAACATCCAGAATATATAAGCTACTTAAAAAACAAAGAAGAAAACAAATGACTCACTCAAAAGATGGAGTAAAGAGCTGAACAGAGACTTCACCAGTAAGGAAATAAAGATGGTTGAGAAACATCTTAAAAAGTGTTCAACATCACTAATAATTAAGGAAATGCAGATTAAAACCACACTAAGGTATCATCTCACTCCAATAAGACTAGCCAAGATCAAGAAAACAAAAGACACCAAATGCTGGAGAGATTGTAGGGAAAGGGGAACACTCATCCACTGCTGGTGGGAATGTAAACAGGCACAACCACTGTGGAAAGCAGTGTGGAAAACCCTTCACAAACTCAAAATGAGCCTACCACCTTCCCCAGCCATACCACTCCCGGGTATAGCATCCTCAAGATGCTATACCTCAAAGATACATGCAGAGCTATGTTTATTGCAGCTCTCTTCACAATAGCAAAGACCTGGAACCAACCCAAATGCCCCTCAACTGATGACTGGATAACAAAAGAAAGATGACATCATGAACTTTGCTGGTAAATGGATGGAACTCGAAGCAATTATACTAAGTGAAGTAACACAGTCCCAGAAAAAAAAAAGGCTAATGGTTTCCCTCATTTGTGGATGCTAACACCAAATCCAGTCAAACTGAGCAACTTTATTATTATATTTCATTGTATCTGAAAGCAACTGTGCTATTACAATATGAATCTATAAATGGGTTCTAGAATTATCCTACCACTTATACTCACACATTGTAATTACCATATATAGATGGAGGATATGTAGTCATATTCTAAAAAAAAAGAATGTAAAGTTACATGACTTTATACCTGCATGCAAACTTACTGTTAAAATGTGAATCTCTAAATGTGTTTAGGAATCAACCTATAGTTTATTTTCAGTATTTTAAATTTTGACTTATGTGTGGAGTGTATATATGCATATTTTGGAATAAAATAAAATTAAAAAAAGAGAGACACAGCTTTTTAACTTTCCATTGTGGACTGAGGACTGCTGAGTTACCCGCTTGTGGACTAAGCAGCTAAGGGGATTTCAGCCTCGTCAGAATATGGACTGCCATTGTTGGACTACCTGGGCTGTATCATGGAGGCCAGTGCAGGGGAATCAAGACAGGACGCATGCTTACTGGACTTCATTTGGGGGACCATGGGAAGGAAATACCCCAATGTGGAGCACAAGTGCAGGATTGATGGTTGTTTGGGCTTGTCAAAGAGGAGCCTTCAAGCACTTCCTTAAGGAAAACATGACATCTTTTAGGAAAAAAGAAAGTCCTCCAATTCAAGTGATATGTATATGTATATATGTATGTATACATTTATATATAAATATATAACTATGTGTATATAGGTATATATACTGAAGCAATACAAGTTGGAGAGAACAACAACAACAAAAGAACTGAAAAACAAAACTCTGGAAAGACTCAGAAAAAGATGCAGGACATATATGGCAGAGTGCAGGGACTCGGGTAGGGTGGGGGGGGCATGGAAAGGGAAGCAACTCTAGATTTGATTGAGAAATGATGTATAACTTATGGAAAAAAATTAATAACTATAAAAATAAAAAATAAAAATATCTTGTATTACATATTCTATTAATGGGCAAAATTTATGAACTATTCATCAGACTGTGTACCCATTCCTGATAGCTTGTAACGTGTGGTAGGACCAGTGGGTTTTGTGGATGTAGGCTTCATACAACATTGACTATGCTTCACAAAGAATTATAAGTAAGATATTAGCCTGTAGAATGGTGTCACTGTGGATGAGACTAGCTAAAAGTTCATGAATATAGGCATTAGTAGACCCAGAATTTATCTCTTCTTATTTGCAGTTTCAGTGACTAGTGGTCAACCATGATTAAAACATTCCAAGTGGCAATTTCCTGAAATAAGTAATTTATATTATATTACTATATTATAATTTCTTTGTTTTTTAGGCAGTGTCTCCCTGTAGCCCCAGTTGGCCTGGAATTCATTATATATACCAGGCTGGCCTCAATCTCATAGATATCTGCCTTCCTCTGGCTCTAGAGTCTGGCATTAAGGGCATGTGCCACCATGCCTGACCTATTTTAATTTTTAACTTGTATACCATTCTTAGAAGTGTAATGATGCAATCTTGCACTGTCCTACTCCATCCTGTTCAGTTTATTCATACTGTATATACAACCTATTAATCTGTTGAGAACTATGTCTTTTTTTTTCAGATTGCATGCTATCACAGAATTTGTGTTCAGAAGCCCTTAGCAATTTGGTAAAGGGATAAAATGTTTCTTATTAGTCAAAAGGTGAAAATTCCTAATTTATTACAAATTAAAAAAAATCAGATTCTAAGGTTGCTAATATTTGCACTCAGGATGAACTTTCTATTTATGAAATTGTGAAGGGAAAAGAAACTCATGCTGCTTTTACTGTTGTACCTCAAAGTGCAAAAGCTATAGCACTGTATGTGGTAAGTGATTAGTTAATGATGGAAAAGATATTACATTTGCGTAAGAAGAAGCAGCACATGCAGGATTGGGAACTGTCTTTGGAGCTGGGCACCACTGGGAATGTGGGAACATATGTACATATGATGCAATTGCTATACCACAGACAGGGCTGCAAATCCTCATTTCAAGTGACAGTTCAGTGAAATCACATCACTTCTCTACCCTCTGTTGGGTTCCAACAGGCTGCTGTGAAGAATTTAAATAAATTGGAAGATTCCTCTTTCTCTATTCTATGGGTGAGCTTCCCAATCAGCAGAAGTTTCTGCCAGATGTGTTTTGCCCAGGTGTGACCATCAAATGTTCCAGGATGGTTGCTCTGCTCACAACTGTTCTGGGCAGGCTTTCAAGAAGGTAGAAGAGACAAAGCCTGCATCCTCTACCTGACTATTATATCCTGCCATCTCAGAGGCTCTCTGGCTAGCTACCAGTTGTTCTAAAACTCCCAAGAGACCAATATTCCCTCACTCGGTGACTTCAAAACGGTTCTCTCAAGTACTTTATTCCCAAAGCAACTTGCAATTCATTTTCACTCTGATTCTTCCCAAGTCATGAGCATACCATGAAACCATTAACCTTGGTCTCATCAGTGCCCCTCTATGCTGCTGGCTTCTGTCCTTGCAGGCAAAGTGAGCAAGCTGAGGAGGCCCTCTTTCCTCTCTGCCCCCAAGGCTGGCCACCTATGAGAGTAAGAGTCTTAGCGACTTTTTTTTAAATGCAACTGTATCACTAACAGAATTATCTGAAAACAAGGGTCATGCTTTTTCTCCTCAATCAGTTGGTCCCTGGAAAGCCCCAATCAGACCCCCAGTGTGTGTTGAAGGAAAGGCATTGGTGCAGGAGGAAGAGGTACATGAAAGTTGGAATCACTTGCTAAAGCAGCATGTGTCCTTAGGTCTTGCTGGCGTCCATTCTTCTATGTGTTTGTTCCACTTGATTACAGACAGCAGTTTTCTCACCAAACTTTGTGGCTGGGTGACTTAGAGACTATGGGATTCTTAATGTGCATTTTGGGTCACATAAAAACTATGGTGGAGGTTTTTGTTCTTTGTTTTGTTGTATGCCTTTCAGCAGGGAGAAGTGGATTCTGCCAGAAGGAGATAACAAATTTGTTTGTATTTCACATGTGACCTTCTGTCAGGGCATATTACAGACCACCCTGGATGTGCTGGAAGATGTGGTCCCTGTGTAGAGTATCTTATCCAGCAGGCTTGATCAGCTGCAGAATTTGAACTATGGACTTAAGTCTGGCAGTCTGATGTGCAGCTTGAGACACAGGTTGAAATTATATGTTCAAATGTATTGCTCCAAGAGTCTCTTTCCATATATGTGCTTAACCTTAATAGAAATCAGTTCAAGTTTGCTTTTATTATGTGTATAGAATCTCCTTTGAGAGTATATTTGATGCTCTCCTCTGTGGCCCGAAGACTCTAATCACAGATGTCAGAAGCACTGAGACATTGTAGGTTGGATCTGATATAAGATTAGCATCTCTTCAAGGAAGGTATGGCCTTCAAGAAACAGTAGACCTACCCTCCCAGCCTAAGGAAGTTCTTCTGGCAAGAGAAGCTTGTCAGGATATGTGACTAAATTATGCAAAATCTCAGGGATTTCCCTAAAAACCCCACTCTAAGATCAAGGATTATTACTTTTTTGATCAACTTCCTTATCTATCTTAGAGACCTGGCAAGGCTGTGATTTCCATCTCTGCTTTATTTCAGCCACTTTGAGTTAGTTCTCCTGTCTTGAAGGAGAATGTTTGTGACAAATAGAGCATTTCTTTAGGGGAGCCCTAGAAGCTTCCTTTCCCCATCAAACATCTTCAGATGAGAACTGAGCACTCAGCATGCTACTTCCTGAATCTTCATTGAAGTGAGACACATCCAATCAACCTCACAATACTTGAACTCTTCATTGCTATTGGAACATTCTACAGGAAGCCAATCTTCCCAAATCTGGCCTTCTCTAGTCTTTGTGTCTAGGCCACTGCAGTTAAGAATTTACAGCCTTGCATAACATTTTGTGGAATGGTATACATCTCATTTCCCCCTTCAAATATGTCTAGGTCTGAGGGGAAATATTATGGGTACCAAAATTGTACCCACAAGCATTCAGATGGGAAACAGCCTTTCCGTGAGTGATGATGTAAGAAAACACTGTCTTATACAAACTTCAGGGAGAACGGTGCCTGTCAAGTTCCAGGAAGCTGCCACCTGGGACCTCGGGCTGCTACAGAATGATTTCACAGACACACCCAGGATGCTACTATGCTTCTCTGGGTGTCTGATAAAGCTCTCCCCACCTAGACGATGGGGAGCAGCTGGATCTTAAGGACTTTGTCTGGGATGCTGCTGAGAACCGCACATCTGTGGAGAGCTTTACTTACCATGCCAGCTGCCTCTAGAAACCCATGCTCTTCAGTCTCTCTGATTGACAGTCTTACCCAGAGTACAGCGAGGGTGTGGGTTATGCATTGCTTCACATTTGTGGTGCAAAGACCACCACAGGTAAATGAGAGTTGGTAGACTGCAGACTGCCCTGTGCAGGACTCTCTCTGCTGTTCGTATGGGAGCACTCTACTGCTTGAATGTCCCTTCTAGAACTCATGCAGCAATTTAACTTGTGTGCTATCTTTGAGTCAGTATTAGATCATAAGTGCACAGAGCTTAGATCAGGGATTTCCCAGGACCACCAGAAGCACAGGTAGGAGCTGGGCGCTTCAGCCAAGCGTATTGTTTGGTTCAATTCAATGGTCTTTGGTTTGATTCAATCCTCTTGTGTGGCTGTGGGGGCATTATCCTTCTAGCTGGTATAAATGGTGGGGCCTGTTGCCACTTTGAGACTTGCATGCACAGAGCTTAGATGAGGGATTTCCCAGGACCACCTGAAGCACAGAGTACCGGGACATGGACAAAACAGGCATGCCCCCCCAAAACTGGAATTGCTGAGGGAGCATCCAAGTGGATTCTTTGCAGAACCTTCAGAACAGAAAGGGAAGAGTGAGTTAGACTTCCAATAGAAAGCCTAAAACTTAGACAAATCAACACTCCATAAACAAGGAGAAAAACAAGTCAATCAAACAAACAATGAAGGCATCTGAAGGAGGCAAACAAAGCAAGCCTTCAACACAGTGAAGAGGAATTTGGGATTCACATTGGAATACAGGCAAAGAGAAACCCACATGCTAGGGACACGAAGAAGGGATAACATGGGAAAGGTGCAGGATAATTCCACACCTCTACCAACCCTGAGGAAGACTCCTACAGTGGTATGCCCCTGGGGATGGCCCAGGACAGAGATATTAGAAGTAAAATTGTGGCCAGGCATGGTGGCGCATGCCTTTAATCCTAGCACTTGGGAGGCAGAGGCAGGCAGATCTTTGTGAGTTCAAGGCCAGCCTGGTCTACAGAGTGAGTTCCAGGACAGCTGGGTCTACAGGGAGACTGTGTCTCAAAAAGACCAAAAAATGCTAATACAAGTAAAATTGTGGACATACTCAAAGAAACAAAAGACTATAAAGAACAAGTCAGAGAACTAAGGAGAGAGAATGAAAAAGTCAAGAAGGACCTAGAGAGAGAGAATGACAAACTCCGGAAGGAGGAGGAAACACTGAAAGATCCCATGTTGAAAAAGATAAGAAAACCAACCAGCTGAGCAAAGAGCTACAGGAAGAGATTGAGAAGCTCCAACAGGAAGTAGAAATACTAAACAAATGAGAAGGTGAAGTGAAAAAGGAATTCAAACACTGATCCAATCAAGAGGAAAGGAATGAAAAAAGCCTCAGAAGTAGAATGGAGGAAACAGAACAAAGAATATTAGAACTGGAAGATAACACAGAATGAATAAAAACCTCAAGTAAAGATTATGAAAAGTTTAAAAATATACAAAAGTGGAACAACCAGGAACTGTGGGACACTATGAAAAGATCAAACCTCCACATCATAGGAATAGAGGAAGGAGAAGAATACCAAGAGAATGGTATTGACCAGGTCTTCAACAGAATAATAGATGAAAATTTCCCCAAACTAAAAAAATACAAATACAAGAAGCACACAGAACTCCAAACAGACAAAATCAGAAAAGAAACTCTCCCCACCATGTCATAGTTAAAGTGCTAGACCCCCAAAACAAAGAAAAAGTTCTGAAAGCCACAAGAGAAAAACAACAAGTTACATATAAGGAGAAACCTATCAGAATTACAACTGACTTCTCAGTGCAAACTATGAAAGCAAGAAGAATGTGGAGCAAAGCATTCCCAGTGTTCAAGGACAATAGATGCCAACCCAGGATACTATACCCAGCAAAAATGTCAATTATAGTTGAAGGAGAGAGAAAAATCTTCCATGACATAAACAAGATGAAAGAATACATGTCCAGAAAACCAACCCTTCAGAGAATACTTGAAGCAATTCAAAGGACAGAAGAAAGGAGCAACCATCCCCAGGCACCTAGAAAGAGAAATTAATAGAAGCATAATTGCAGAAGTAGAAATCTAGACCAAAACCGCAAATGGATAATAAGATAAAAGGAAGCAACAAAAATCTACCAGTTATAACCTTAAATATTAATGGACTAAACTCCCCAATCAAAAGACATAGACTGGGAGATTGGATTAGGAAACAGAACCCATTAATATGCTGTCTAAAAGAAATGCATCTTACCTTCAAGGACAAGCACCACCTTAAAGGGAAAGGGTGGAAAAAATATTCCAAGCAAATGGTACCAAAAAGAAAGCAGGTGTTGCTATTTTAATATCAGACAAAATAGACTTCAAAGTAAAAGAAATCAGAAGAGACAAAGAAGGCCATTACATTTTTATGAAAGGAACAATTCACCATGAAGATTTCACAATCATGAATATATATGCACCAAACTCTGGTGCACCAAACTTTATAAAGACAGTTCTCCAGGACTACAAGGCACAGAATGACCCGAGTACACTCATAGTAGGGGACTTCAATACCCCACTGAGCCCTTTAGACAGGTCAACAGGACAAAGAATAAACAGAGAGACATCTGAACTGAATGATACAATACACCAAATGGACCTCACAGACATCTACCAAATATTCCACCCTAATATTCAGCATCCCACGGAACATTCTCCAAAATCAACCACATACTGGGACACAGAAGAAACCTCCACAAATACAAAATGATTGAAATAATTTCATGAATTCTATCAGACCACAGTACAATAAAGCTCAACTTCAACACCAGGATAATACCTACTATCTTTTTTTAAATTAATTTATTTATATATTTTTCATCAAATCTAGACCCCTGTCCCCCCATCCCCCCACCCCACCAGAACCCATGCATTCTGCCAAATATGCTTTTCATCTCTTTCTCAGTCTTTCTTAATATTCTCCATGTGGGAGTTGACTATTTTGAGCAGAAGTTCACTGTTTCAGTCAGTTCTTTGATGCAGTCCTTTCTGTTGTTGTTGTTGTTGTTGTTGTTGTTGTTTCCAATATGCACCACTCCCAAATGCTTTGGAAAAAAGCTCAAGGGGCCGTGCATAAGAAATACTTACAAGTAGGTAATTGGCACTAGCATCCACAGATGAGGGATACCATCCATCATTTGTTTTTCTGGGACTGTGTTACTTCACTCAGCATTTGTCCTCTAGTTCCAGCCATTTTCCTGCAAATCTCATGATGTCATCTTTCTTTACTGTTGCATAGAACTCCGTTGTGTAGATGTACCACATTTTCTATATCCACTCATCAGTTGAGGGGCATTTGGGTTAGTTCCAGCTCCTTGCTATTGTGAAGAGAGCTGAAATAGCCCTACTATCTATAAGAATACAAGGAGACTAAACAACACACTCCTTAACAATGAATGGGTAAAGGAAGAGATAAAGAATGAAATAAAAGGATTCCTGGAACTGAATGACAATGATAATACAACACAACAAAACCTATGGGACACTTTAAAAGCAGTCCTAAGAGGGAAGTTTATAGCCCTGGGTGCCTACATTAGAAGAACAGAAAGAGCACAAGTGACTGATCTAACACTGCAGCTAAAAACACTTGAGAGATAACAACAGATGAACCTTAAATGCAACAGACAGGAAGAAATAACAAAAATCAGAGCAGAAATCAATGAAATAGAAACAAACACCAAAAAAATCAATGAATCCAAAAGTTGGTTCTTTGAGAGAATAAACAAAATATACAGACCTCTATCCCAGTTAACCAAAAGAAAGAAGGAAGAATTCCAAATCAATACGATCTGTGATGAAAAGGGAAATATCACAACAGACAAAGAAAAGATCCAGACAATCATACAGGAATACTTCAAAAACCTATACTCTACTAAGTTTGAAAACCTAGAAGAAATGGATGAATATCTGAAATCCTGGGAATCACCAAAGATCAACAGAGAAGAGATCGACAGCATAAACAGACCCATAATATATGAAGAAATTGAAGATATAATAAGAAATCTCCCAACTAAAAAAAGCTCAGGCCCAGATGGTTTCATGGCAGAATTCTATAAAACATTTCAAAAAGACAACCATTATTACTGAAATTGTTTAGAAGGATAAAAACAGAGGGAATTCTCCCAAATTCCTTCCTTGAAGCCAGCATCACTCTATTATCAAACCAGGCTAAAATACAACCAAAAAGGAGAACTATAGACCCATGTCATTAATGAACACAGATGCAAAAATTCTAAACAGGATACTTGCAAATTGCATACAGACCCACATCAAGAATATCATCCATGATGGCCAAGTTGGTTTCAGTGATGCAGGGATGGTTCAACATACGAAAATCAATAAATATCATCAAGCATATAAATGGACTGAAAGCCAAAAACCACAGGATCATCTCAATTGACATGGAAAAAGCCTTTGACAAAAATCCAGCATCCCTTCATGCTTAAAGTCCTAGAGGGAGTTGGATTGGAGGGATCATTCCTCAATGTCATCAAAGCCATATATAGTAAACCCACAGCCAATATCATCCTAAATGGGGAAAAGACAGAAGCATTCCTTTTAAAGGTAGCAACTTGGCAAGGCTGCCCCTGTCACCACTCCTCTTCAATACAGTGCTTGAAACACTTGCTAAGGCAATAAGACAAGAAAAGGAAATTAAAGGAGTTCTAATTGGAAAAGAGGAAGTCAACCTAACCCTTTTTGCTGATGATATGATTTTTTACTTAAGGGATACTAAAATCTCCACCAGAAAACTCCTAGAAATGATTAAGAGCTTCAGTAAAGTGGCAGGATACAAAAATTAACCTAGAAAAGTCAGTAGCCTTTCTTTACACCAACAACAAGCATCTGAAGAAGTAATTCAAGGAGATCTTCCCACTCACAATAGCCTCAAAAACAATAAAATACCTAGGAACAAACCTAACCAAAGAAACCAAAGATCTCTACAAGAAAAATTTTAAACCCCTGAAGAAGGAAATTGATGAAGACATCAGAAGATGGAAAAACCTCCCATGCTCATGGGTTGGGAAAATTAATATAGTAAAAATGTCCATTCTACCCAAACTCTTGTATAGATTCAATGCAATCCCAATTAAAATCTCCAAGAGTTTCTTCACAGGCTTGGAAAAAGTCCTTAATTTCATTTGGAAAATCAAAAAGAACCTGAATAGCCAAAACAACCTTGAGTGAAAAGAGCAATACAGGGAGAATCTCTAGATCAGACTTCAAACTATACTACAGGGCTACAGTCATAAAAACAGCTTGGTACTGGTACAAAAACAGACCTGTTGACCAATGGAACAAAACTGAAGATCCAAACTTGAGCACATACAATTTCAGCCACCTCTTATTTGACAAGGGGGCCAAGAAGACACAATGGAGGAAAGACAGCATCTTCAGCAAGTGGTGTTGGCAAAACTGGATCACCACTTGTAGAAGAATGAAATTAATCCCCTACCTCTTGCCCTGTACAAAAGTCAACTCCAGATGGATCAAAGACGTCAACACAAAACCCTAAACTCTGAAGGGAGTAGAAGAAAAAGTTGGCAGCAGACTATAAGACATAGGCATAGGAAAAGACTTCCTAAATCAGACAGCAGGGGCACAAGAATTAAGGTTGACAATTGACAAATGGGACCTCATTAAACTGAAAAGCTTCTGTACATCAAAAGAAACAATCAATGAAGTGAAAAGAAAACCCACAGAGTGGGAGGAAACCTTCACTGCAGATACATCTGACAAAGCATTGATTTCCAGAATTTATAAACTACTCAAAAAACAAAGAAGAAGGAAAACAAATGACTCACTCAATAGATGGAGCAAAGATCTGAACAGAGACTTCACAAGTGAGGAATTAGAGATGGCCAAGAAATATCTTAAGAAGTGTTCAGTTTCACTAATAATTAAAGAAATCCAAATTAAAACCACTTTAAGATATCATCTTACTTCAATAAGACTGTCTAGGATCAAGAAAACAAATGATACCAAGTGCTGGAGAGGTTGTGGGGAAAGGTGAACACTCATACACTGCTGGTGGGAATGTAAACTAATACAGCCACTATGGAAAGCAGTGTGGAGAACCCTTGGAACACTTGGAATGAACTTGCCACCCAACCCAGCCATACCACTCCTGGGTATTACCCACAAGACTCATCTTACTGCAGAGATACATGCCCAGCCTTGTTTATTGCAGCTTTCTTCACAATAGCAAGGAGCTGGAACCAGCCCAAGTGCCCCTCAACTGACAAGTGGATAGAGAAAATGTGGTACATCTACACAATGGAGTTCCATGCAGCAGTAAAGAAAGATGGCATCATGAAATTTGCAGGTAAATGGTTGGAACTAGAAGATATCATGTTGAGTGAAGTAACACAGTCCCAGAAAAACAAAGGATGAATGGTATCCTTCATCTGTGGATGCTAGTGCCAATTACCTAATTGTATGGCAAACTGAGCAACATCAATGTGATCTGAAAACAACTCTGCTCTTACATTGTAGAATCCCTTAAAACATAAACAAAGAGAAAAAAAGGATTAGATCATGAGTGCTCTACCCTCTTAAAGGATTAACGCCATTTTCTGGTGGAGTCATCAATCTGTCTTCTCTCATTCCATTCCTGCCTGTCGTGCTCAGTTACCATGTATTGTGTTCTTTCATATTATGATGTCAGGAGAAGGCCCTGTCAGATGCCAGCATCTTGAGCTTGTACTTCTCAGATAAATTTCTCTTCTGTATAAACTGTTTGTGATATTGTGTTATGGCACCCTAAAATGGACGGAAACTGTGGTTTCCCATTTAGGCAAATATGTGGGAGAATAGAGCAACTTGGGTAGGATTTGATAAATAGTGACAGCTTACATTCAAGGGTACAATAGTTACAGTTTTCCCTCATTCTGGGTGCATGTCCTTGAGCAAGTATGATTTTGCCCCCTCACATCCATGACGTGTCACTTTTCTCCTGGGTTTGACCAGTAGAATGTGGCTGATGTGTGTAAGCTCTGGGGCCTCAACTTTTGTCCCCAAAGCTCTGCCTAAATGTCACTTAGGAAGAGCTGCTTAATTCAAAGAAGCCAGTCAGCTCCATAGAGAAGTGAAGGGAGCACCCACAGGGGGTGCCACCTTCCAGACCTGTGAAGGAAACCAGCTTGCACCACGTGTTTGGTAGGGTGTCCAAAAGAAGTGAATTGAGGAATTATTCAACCAAACCACACAAATATGAGAAAGAATTCATCGGTCCTGTGTTCAGCCATGATAGCTTACTCTTATTAGCAGAGGCATTCAACAGTGAGGAAGTTCAAAGGGAGTGAACAAGAACGGTCATAGAGTACTGGCTTTATTTTCTCTGGTGTTTGTGCGGAATCTGACGAGAACCACTTAAATCTTCTTAAGTCCTTCCCTGGGGCTGTCAGTTATTGACCTCTTGGCAGAAGATGTAGAAATGTATGGAATAAAGTGGCAGGAGTAGGAGGTTCTGGAAAGTCCTGACCTGTGGTGTCTTCCCATTTTATGAGGATGATTCCTGAAACTTGTTTAGGGAACCTCAGAAATAAATCATCACCAGAAAGACTTTATTCCCTTTTAAAAATTAATCAGATGAACTGTTCTGAAGATATGATCATCTAGCTACCATCAGATTTCCATACTATCAATTATTTCAATATGTTAGACTGCGGAGATCAAAATGTAACAGCAATAATACCACCAACAATTCATATTCATCAGGTATCCCACAATGCTAAATAACTTATTTGCACTGTCTAAATTAATAATCGCAATGAGTCAATAGGTAGGAGCTGCTATTACTCTATGTTACACATGAGGAAACTGGACCTCAGAGAGAATTGACAATGTACACAAACTCATGCAGCCAGTTTGGGAGAAACTTTGCCTTTCTATTCAATAGTGTGGTTCCAAGGGCTTATTAAGATGACTTGGCTATTGATGCAGTGATGGTGTTGGCCACTGAGAGTTCTGTTAGCATGGATTGATATAGGTATTTGGAACTCTGAATAATGGGTTTTAAAAACCAATAAGCAAAAAGGCTGGATGTGTATTATTTTCTCCTCTTATAATCCACACTGTGCTCCACCCAGCAGAGCATGAAGCTTCCCAAATATTTTTAAAATGTGTTTGTCCATGATATCATATTTATTGATTTTTAGAAATGTGTCATATAAATAACCAACATGTAAATAATTATGTTGCTCTTTGAAATACTTCAAGTCCTACAGGCATAAGTGATTCATATGTGTTCATTAAACCGTCCTTTGGGGTCCACTGTGGATGGGTTTCAGGGCCTCTGAGACCCGAACTACATAATGTTCAAGTCTCCTTTGTGAGATGCTACAGTATTTGCATATAACCTACACACATCCTCCTGTATGCTTTAAATCACATCTGAACTGCTTACGATAACTCAAGTAAATAGTTCTCATATTGTATTACCTAAGAAATAATCATAAGGGAAAAGTTGGCAGATTTTCAGTACAGATGCAATTTCTTAAAAAAATACCTTTGATCTGTAATTGACTCATGGATGGTGAACTCACAGACATGGTGAGCTAAAGACATGTATATATTTGTAAGAAGTAGACAGTATGTGTATATATATATATATATATATATATATATACTGTCTACTTCTTACAAAGTGCTGTAGTCTGTTCTTCCCCATATATACATATATATACACATATATACATATATATATGTATATATACATACATATATATATACATATATATGTGTATATATATACATACATATATATATACATATATATGTATGTGGGAGAACAGACTACAGCACAATTTGCAATCCTCTTGGTCCTCCTTAGCCTTGGAGTATACCAGCACGCTCATTCATGGGTGCTGTGAACATGACTTTCACTGATTCAAGGGATTCCCTCTACGCTTTGCCCTGTGACTGATGTTTCACCAAGTTTAAAGCAGGGAAGCTAGAACCCAAGGAAATTTCCTTGGAAATGCCATCAATTCATTGTGGATATTTTTTAACACTTTTGATATATGCAAGTCCCAGTATTTTTTTTTTACTTTAAATTTTTTTTATTATTTTTATTTTTTTGTTTCTTTTTTCTTTTATTTTACATTATTCCAAAATATGCATATATACACTCCACACATAAGTCAAAATTAAAAATTCTGAAAATAAACTATAGGTTGATTCCTAAACACATTTAGAGATTCACATTTTAACAGTAAGTTTGCATGCAGGTATAAAGTCATGTAACTTTGCATTCTTTTTTTTTAGGAATGTGACTACATATCCTCCATCTATATATGGTAATTACAATGTATGAGTATAAGTGGAAAGGATAATTCTAGAACCCATTTATAGATTCACATTGTAATAGCACAGTTGCTTTCAGATACAATGAAATATAATAATAAAGTTGCTCAGTTTGACTGCCAACTGGGGATTTGGTGTTAGCATCCACAAATGAGGGAAACCATTAGCCTTTTTTATCTGGGCCTGTGTTACTTCACTTAGTATAATTGCTTCGAGTTCCATCCATTTACCAGCAAAGCTCATGATGTCATCTTTCTTTACTGCTGCATAGAACTCCATTGTGTAGATGTACCACATTTTTGTTATACAGTCATCAGTTGAGGGGCATTTGGGTTGGCTCCAGGTCTTTTCTATTGTGAAGAGAGCTGCAATAAACATATCTCTGCATGTATCTTTGAGGTAGGATGCATCTTGTGGGTGTATACCCAGTAGTGGTATGGCTGGGGCAGGTGGTAGGCTCATTTTGAGTTTGTGAAGGGTTCTCCACTCTGCTTTCCACAGTGGTTGTACCAGTTTACATTCCCACCAGTAGTGGATGAGTGTTCCCCTTTCCCCACAACCTCTCTAGCATTTGGTGTCTTTTGTTTTCTTGATCTTGGCTAGTCTTATTGGAGTGAGATGATACCTTAGTGTGGTTTTAATTTGCATTTCCTTAATTATTAATGATGTTGAACACTTTTTAAGATGTTTCTCAACCATCTTTACTTCCTTACTGGTGAAGTTTCTGTTCAGCTCTTTACTCCATCTTTTGAGTAGGTCATTTGTTTTCTTACTTCTTTGTTTTTTAAGTAGCTTATTTATTCTGGATGTTAATGCTTTGTCTAATGTATCAGTGGTGAAGGTTTCCTTCCACTCTGTGGGTTTTCTCTTCGCTTCCTTGATTGTTTCTTTAGCTGTACAAAAGCTTTTGAGTTTGATGAGGTCCCACTTGTCAGCTGTTGTCCTTATTTCCTGTGCAGCTGCTGTTTGATTTAGAAAGTCTTTTCCAGCATCCCTTTATGCTTATAGTCCTAGAGGGAACTGGACTGGAGGGATCATTCCTCAATGTAATCAAAGCCATATACAAGAAACCCACAGCCAACATCATCCTAAATGGAGAAAAGTTGGAAGCAGTCCCCTTAAAGGCAGGAACATGGCAAGGCTGTCCACTATTGCCACTCCTCTTCAATATAGTGCTTGAAATGCTTGCTAGGGCAATAAGGCAAGAAAGAGAAATTAAAGGAGTACTAATTGGAAAAGAGGAAGTAAAACTATCCCTTTTTGCAGATGATATGATAGTTTACCTAAGGGATGCTAAAAATTCCACCATAAAACTCTTAAAAATGATCAAAACTTTCAGTAAAGTGGAGGGATTCAAAATAAACCTAGAAAAATCAGTAGACTTCCTTTACACCAACAATAAGCAACTGGAGAAGGAATATAAGGAGAACTTCCCAATCACAATAGCCTCAAAAAATACCTAGGAATAAACCTAACCAAAGACACCAAAGACCTCTACAACAAAAATTTTAAAACCCTGAAGGAGATTGAAAATGATATCAAAAGATGGAAAGACCTCCCATGCTCATGGATTGGAAAAATTTATATAATAAAAATGTCCATTCTACCCAAATTAATATACAGATTCAATGCAATCCCAATCAAAATCCCCATGAGCTTTTTCACAGACTTGGAAAAAAATCCTTAAAATCATATGGAAAAACAAAAGACCCTGAATAGCTAAAGCAACCCTGAGTGAAAAGTGCAATACTGGGGGGATTACATTACCAGACTTCAAGCTATATTACAGGGTTATAGTCATAAAGACAGCCTGGTACTTGCAAAAAACAAACCCATTGACCAATGGAACAAAATTGAATATCCAAACTTGAGCTCATATAACTTCAGCCACCTCATATTTGACAAAGGGGCAAAAAAATCTCAATGGAGGAAAGATAGCATCTTCAGGAAATGGTGTTGGCAAAACTGGATCACCATTTGTAGAAGAAAAAAATTAAACCCCTGCCTCTCACACTGTACAAAAATCAACTCCAAGTGGATAAAAGATCTCAACCTAAAACCTGAAACCCTGAAGGTGATAGAAGAAAAAGTCATTTGTATGTGGATGTGTTAATGCGTGTACAGGTGTGCATTCAAATATATATGCAGGAATGTGCAGGCCAGAGATTGATGTTGAGTGCCTTCTTTGATTGCTCTCCATCTTATGTTTTGAGTGAAGGTCTCTACTGATCTGGAGCATAGCACTTCGGTTAAACTGGCTGGCCTACATGTCACAGAGACCCTCCTCTTATTTCTCCCTCCCCAGTGTTGGGGTTATATGCACATGCCACATGCCTGGCTTTTACTTGGGTGTTGGGGATTCAAACTTAGGTCCTTTTGTGTGTGGCAACACATTACTAACTGAGCCATCTTCTTAGGCTTTCTAGTTCTTACATTTTATATATAATATATATTTTATACATAATATATATTAGATCATAATTTCAGTAAAGATGGCTGTTGTAATTACATTTAGTAGATAATGTGAGTTTATAGTAAGCTCCCTTTGAAGGCCATAGCCCATCAGGAGCATGAATGAAAGAGACTCTGAGCTGTGGAATCAGCTTCTGGGGTTGATTTCTGACACTGGCACTTTCCCGTTTTCTAACTTGAATGAATCTCATTCTTTTTGTCTCACTTTTCCTATCTGCCAAATGCAAAAACCCTGTTTCTTCTCTAATAAGTACCTTAACACTTGTGCTATGCTTTGGTAGGACATTGGCAGCAGGAAATGATTCCTAAATCCTTGTGCTGTGATGAGACACCATCTTTCAAATTAGGCAGAGCACATGACAAACTTCAGGATGGGGATTGTAGGCAGCAGTAATATAGACCATGTCCAGGCCTGGACCCTGAGCTCCCCAAGATCTCTTCATGCTCTGACACAGTCTGATGGCCCAATAGGGGCTCTAAGACCCCCAGGGGATGAACCTGCACCTTTACCTTTTAAAGGGAGGGAGAGATGTCAGCCAAACACACACGTGCTATCAAGTATGCAAATACCAAATCTGAAATGAGGAGGTCATTGTAGTGGCCACCTGCTTTTCAGTACTGAGGTAGATATTGGCTAAGGTGAGGGGTGAATCTGGTAATTGAGAGACTTTCCTCATTGGAAGAGTTGCTGTTCAAACTTGTCCTTTAAATCTTTGTTCCCCCTTGTTTCTTGTCAGCTAATGATGCCAGTAAAGAACAAATCAAACGATCAAGTTACAAATGAAGAGAAATTGGGAAAAGAGGGTGTAAATTATCATTCTTGGCCCACAATTGTTTTTCCTGTTGGTCTTTAGCGATGCCCATTGTTATTTTATATTGGACACATTATGGAAGACAGATATTTTTCCAAGAAAAAATGAGTGTATTTGATGAGTTCAGCACACCATTATTTTAAATCCCGAAAACCCTTGGAGTATTGAAGAATCACTGAGTCAGAGTACGATGTGAATAAGCAGGGAGGCAGAAAACCTGGAACCATTTTTGATTCCCACCGTGCCTGAACTGGCTGTCTTGTGTACTTAGGTTGAAATACAGTTCAGAGTTCTCTCCTGACACTTGCAGATACCCTTGGCTCTTTCCACGGCCCAGGGAATGAAGGCATGCTCTAATTATTTCTCAGGGAAGGAATCAACTTCAAAACAGAAAAAAAAAATGAAGAATCCGGTTTGGGGTTTTTGAACTTCATCAGCTGTGTTTGGACAGAAGGCACTGGGATCTGGGGGAGCTTGTTATATACTCTGTGCCCAGACTGGCTGGCCATTCCCCATAGCTGGGGTGAGAGAAGATGTATGAAACACTTGCACACTTGTAGGAAACACTTGTATGAAGCCGCAGCAACAAAGCACCTCTCACTCGTTCTTCTCAAAGCGGTTTATTATTCAGGCAGGCAGGTCTTGTCAGAACAGTTTATTCAAGCACATCTTTTCTCCTTCTCCAAGCTTCTCCCTCTAAGCCTTCTCCTTCCTCAGGCAAGCAAGCTATTCTCTCAGACTAGAAAGGAGAGAGACAGTCCCTATACCTAGAAAGTCCCTCTATTTATCCACCTTCCCAGCCCAGGTTGTGTGGCCTTAGTCTATTGGTATCATCTGGTCTGATCTTGTATACAGGGTGCACCTGCACAGCTCAAACGGTGAGCGTGACTTTACTTTGAGGTAGGAGGGAATCAGGTGTTAACCATAAGACTCAGGTGTTAGTCATAAAACTTTGCTAAAGTCTCGGGTCCCTTCTTAGGACTGTCACCACACCTGCTCTCCACATCGCCCCCTTTTTTATTATTTTAGTAAAGAGATTTTTAACTGTTCCCCCTTTTCCAGGCTTTAACTGTTCCCCCTTTTCCGGGCTTTAACTGTTCCCCCTTTTCCGGGCTTTAACTGTTTCCCCTTTTCCGGGCTTTAACTGTTCCCCCTTTTCCGGGCTTTAACTGTTCCCCCTTTTCTGGGCTTTAACTGTTCCCCCTTTTCCGGGCTTTAACTGTTCCTCCTTTTCTGGGCTTTACTTATTTTTTTCCTTATTGTCCCCTATTTTCCGGGGAGCCTTCCTCATTGTCCCCATTTCCGGGGAGCTTTCCTTATTGTCCCCATTTACCGGGGAGCTTTCCTTATTGTCCCCATTTACCGGGGAGCTTTCCTTATTGTCCCCATTTACCGGGGAGCCTTTCCTTATTGTCCCCATTTACCGGGGAGCCTGCCCCCCTTTACTGGGCTTTAAATGTTCCCCCCCCCTTTTCCGGCTTTGACATTCCTCCTTTTCCGGGTGGCTTTAACTGTTCCCCCATTTCCGGGCTTTAACTGTTCCACCCTTTCTGGGCTTTAACTGCTCCCCCTTTACTGGGCTTTAAATGTTCCCCCTTTACCGGGCATTAACTGTTCCCCCTTTACCAGGATTTAACTGTTCCCCCTTTACAGCGCTTTACTTTCCCCCTTTCCCGGGCTTTAACTGTTCCCCTTTTCTGGGCTTTAACTGTTCCCCTTTACCAACCTTTACTTATCCTCCTGTTTCGGCTTGAACTGTTCCTTTACCCACGATTTACTGTCCCCCTTTTCTGGGCTTTTTAACTGTTTCTCTTTACCAACGCTTACTTTCCCTCCCCTTTTCCCGGGCTTTAACTGTTCCCTTTACCCCGGGCTTTAACTGTTTTTCCTTTACCAGGCTTTAAATGTTCCTTTCCCCACGCACGGCGGTGCCCCAGTCCCCAGTTCAGCCTCTGCTACCAAAAAGTCCAAACCGCCGCTTCGGCAGGGCGGCTCCGCCTCCTCGCCTGCATGCTGCTGGCCGCCGACGTCATCTCCGCCTGCACCGCCCCCGCTCAGCCTGCGCGACACGCACTCTCCTGCCAAGTTTCAGTCGAATGGCTGGCTTTTGCTCTGGGTCTGTCCGATCGGTGCTCGGGCCAGCTCGGTGGGTTCTGGATTCACACCGAACCCGCGGCACTGAGGCCCCTTTAAGAAATTTTCAGTCCGCGCTTCCTTCATATCTTCTGTGCACCCCACACTTCCTTCGCCAAGTTTCAGTTTCAAAGTCTGTGGAAGTAAGTAGGCTGCTTTGTTGAAGTCTCTGCAGCTTTTTTGAAGTCTCTGCAGCTCTCCAGCTTTGTTGAATTTCTTTCTTCCTCGTTCGTCAAGTCTCAAATGTGTTGGTAGCGTTTTCTTCTCAAAGGTCCTCCCCGGATGGCCCCACCACTTGTAATGAAACACTTGCACACTTGTAGGGAACACTTGTATGAAGCCGCAGCAACAAAGCACCTCTCGCTCGTTCTTCTCAAAGCTGTTTATTATTCAGGCAGGCAGGTCTTGTCAGAACGGTTTATTCAAGCACATCTTTTCTCCTTCTCCAAGCTTCTCCCTCTAAGCCTTCTCCTTCCTCAGGCAAGCAAGCTTCTCTCTCAGACTAGAAAGGAGAGAGAGAGTCCCTCTATCTAGAAAGTCCCTCTATTTATCCACCTTCCCAGCCCAGGTTGCGTGGCCTTAGTCTATTGGTATCATCTGGTCTGATCTTGTATACAGGGTGCACCTGCACAGCTCAAACGGTGAGCGTGACTTTACTTTGAGGTAGGAGGGAATCAGGTGTTAATCATAAGACTCAGGTGTTAGTCATAAAACTTTGCTAAAGTCTTGGGTGCCTTCTTAGGACTGTCACCACACCTGCTCTCCACAAGAAGAGCAGAAAAGAGTGAAGTGAGAGACCCGGGGGCTCAGAGGCACCATTTCTCTGCTCCTACCCCCAAATACAAGGTCAGGGCCATGAAAGGATCCCGGGGTGCATTTGAAGATTCCCATCAGCAGCACAGGGCTTGTTTATTCTGGACACTGGAGGAGGCATCAAGATGTGCACCAATGTCTGTTCCCCTGCTGGGGTGTGTAGGTCCCCATGACTCAGTGAGACACAGCTGGGAACAAAGGGTCACAAAGCCAGAAAGAAACAGCATGAGAGAGTCAGGGTTCATGAGGCCTCGGACCTGCAGGGAGGGAGGAGGAAGCAGATGCATGGATGGCTCAGAGTTGGGCTCTGAACAGCAGGAACATTCAACCGGGACACAGGGTGGCTGAGACCTGAGTTCCTTCTGGTCTTCAGGCTTGAAGTCAAGCTGCTACTCCTTCTCAGGGTCTTGGTTTTATTTTAATGAAATCTTGGTTTGTTTTGAGTTTGAATTTGAAAATGATTTCTATAAATAGAATTGAATATAAATAATATTTTAATACTTTATTGAGATATAATGTGTACATCACAGAATTTACCTTGTTCCATGAGCTTTAGATGTAGGAGCTACATTGTAGATGTATAAATGGTTGCTGGGCACTCTGTAGTCTTGTATTCTCTGAATTTTGATCAGTTGTGGAAATTTGTAAGAGTCTCCATCTGTTGCAAAAAGAAACTTCTTTGATAAGTAGTGAGAGTTGATGACCTCTCATGTGTTCTTTCATTAAATTCTTATATAAAAAGAAATTATATATATTATATATTTATATATATGAGAATGTCATATATCGTATTATGATCATATTTGCCCAGCCTGCAAGGTCTCTCTACATCTAATCCCCTTTCCTTCCCCATCCAATTTTGTGCCTTTATCTTTAACAGCTCCATTGTTGGTTGACACAGGGTGTCATTATGAAGCCCAGCATGGAACTCCAATCCTGCCTCGTCTTCCCAAATGATTAGATTCCAGATGTGTCCCACTACAACTCATCCAGGGTTCAGGTTCTTAAAGAACAGTTGTCATGTAACATTACTTTGTGGTATTTTATAGTCCCAAGATCTTTCTGTATTAAAGAGAATACAAAATATTAATGAAAATAAACTTTGTGGAAATAGTATCAAAAACCAGTTGAGTCCAATTTGTGCTGCCCATATCCTCTCAAGGCATATACAACAGTGGTTTTCCTTATGACGTTTTCACAAACGTACATCCTTGTGCTTTACCTACTCTCTTCATTCTCTCTCCCCCTCCTACTGTTGGTCTCCTTCCTCCCTGAAGATAGCTTTCTACTTTCATCACACACACACACACACACACACACACACACACATACACACACACAAACGGAGATGTTAATGGACATCTTAGATTCCTTTGTATATATTCGCAAGTCTTATATCAATTTGAATTGTTTTTTGCACAAGGTAATAGCTAAGTGTCTAGTTTCATACTACTACACATCGATAACCAGTCTTCCCAGCACCATGTATTAAGATGGTTGTCTTTTCTCCAACAGATGTTTTTGGCAACATTATCAAAATGTAGGTGGAGATAGGTGTGTGGGTTCATTTCTAGGTCTTCTATTCTATTCCTGTGGTCAATGTGTTTGCACACCAGTGCTGTTTTGTTACCAAGGCATTCTTCCTTTGGTTCAGCAATGCATTGGTTATTTTGGGCCTTTTATACTTTCATATTAAACTTAGGACTGTTTTATCTAGTCCTGTGTACAATGTTCTTAGAGTTTAGTTGGAAATTGCTTTGAATTTGTAGGTTTCCTTCTTGGCTTTTTTCCATCTTATAGTGTCTCCTTCAGTTTCTTTTCTCAGTGTATTTTAGGAGCCTTTCATTTCCTTGGTTAGGTTCATGTCTAGGTAATTCTAAAGCTATTATAAATAGTATTTTTCCCAATTTTTTGTCTCAGCATGTTCATTATTGCTATGCAGAAAAGCCACTGATTTTTGCACACTTCGTAAGCTGTTATTTTCCTAAAAGTTACTTTCCTAAAATCAGATCTATGAGTTTTCTGGTGGAGTCATTAGGGTATTTTAAGTACCTGATATTTACATTATGTGTAAATAGGGATACTCTGACTTTTCTTTTCTTATTGGTATTCCCTTTCTCTTTCCTTATTGATCTAGCAGTGCAAGCATAATATTGAATAAGAGTGGACAGAACTCCCTTGTCTTGGTCCTAATTTTAGAGAACATGTTTTGTTTTACTGCATTTAGTTGGGTATATGCTTATTACACACAGCCTTTATTATGGTAGGAAAGCCCCGTTAATTCTTAGTTTCTTCAGGGATTTTTTTTTTTGTCTTTTTGGGACAGGGTCTCCCTGTAGCCCCAGCTGTCCTGGAATTCACTCCGTAGACCAGGCTGGCCTTGAACTCACAAAGATCCACCTGCCTCTGCCTCCCAAGTGCTAGGATTAAAGGCGTGCACCACCACGCCCAGCTACTTTCTTTAGGGATTTTATCATGAAGGAGTGTTGAATTTTCTTAAAGGCTTTCTCTGCATTTATTAAGATGTTTCTTACACCTTTTCCAGATTTTTAGAATTCAGTTTTTTAATGTATTCCCCAGTGAGCATCTGGATATTTTGTTATCTGTTGGAATGTCCCCTTTGTCATATGTACTTTTATTAATTTAAGTCCCCTCCTCACCCAGCAATAATCAGTTGCTAAGAGTTCTTCGGCCAGGGTTGGGGCCTGCTGCCTACTTTCCTTATTCTATGCTGGTTTTGTCTGAGTGAGTCAGCATGTGTCTTATGCAAGTTGTCCCCATTGTTGTGGGTTCATACGAGCAAGTTCCTAGTGGCCTAAAAGTGTAATTTTTATTAAGTTCATGTACCAACCCTGGCTCTTAGAATCTTTCTACCCCCTCTTCCCCAATGGTCCCTGAGTCATGGGTGGGTGAGGTTTAATACGGAAGTCCTAGCCAAAGACACGCATGCTGCAGTCTCTTGACTTAGCCGGTTGTGGCCTTACGTGTGCATCACATTGTTATATGAGAAAGCTTCACTGGTGAGAACTGAGGGATGTATTAGTGTTCTCTCTACCCCTCGTTCTGCTATGTTCCATGAGCCTTGGAATAGAGGTTCCATTGTATATGTGTCACTTAGGGCTGGTCATCTCCCAGACATATTCTCCCTGTGTGACCAGTTGTGTAACTCTGTAATAGCCTCCATCTATTGCAAAAAGAATATACCTCTCACCACTCATCTTTGATGAGTGGTGAGAGGTATATTTGTCTATAAATATAAGGATCTATATTTAGCATACAGTAAGAAAGTTCATTCATCTAGAGATATTACAGAGATAGGGCTTCCTCTAGGAGCTATGAGTTCTCTCGCCATATGTATCTAGCTATATTTACAGTGCCACCCATGAGTTTCTTCCCATTTAGAGGGCTTTAAGTACAATTACATTGCTGCTGATTACCCCCTAGCTACAAGTTCCACTACTGCACCAGTAAAAATAGTTTTGTTGTACAAACTGGTGTGGTTATTAGGCTTTGGAGCGGGGTTGGACCACTGACTGATGTTCTCCCTTAGAAGTTTTCTTACTATCCCCTGATACCATGAAAACTCCAAATCCCATATTTGAAATATGTCCTGTCTTCAAAAACAGGGTCTTACCTTCAAGTTCTGGGAAGTAATCAAGGGCCGTGGCCATAGCCTGCATTATTTTGGGAATCTTTTGGACTACCCTGAACAACAACTGAAAGAGTGGTTAAGTTTCCAATTCGTTGATGTCTGCCTTAATTTTTATTATTCCTTTCCATCTTCTGCTTTTAGGTTTGGTTTGTTCCTGGTTTTCTAAGACCATGAATCTCATCAGTAATGTATTTATCCCTTTGGATTTTAATGAGAGCCTGCTAGCTATAACCTTTCCTCTTAGTACTGCTTTTGCTGTATTTCAAAGGGTCTAGTAAGTTGTGATTTCATTTCCATTTCTTCCTATAAAATTTTAAAACTTCCCTCCTTGTTTCCTTCAATGATACATGTGTCTTTCAAGAGTATACTATTTTATGTTTTAGCAATAAGTGATAATTTATGAGTACAAGCATATAAAAAAAGAGTATGCTATTTTAAACTACACTAATATTATAGAGTTTCTATTGCTACTGACTTCTAGTTTTATTTCATTATGGTTTGGTAGACCATGAAAATTGGATTATTTCATATTTGTTAACACTTTTTCATGTCCTTAAATGTTAGGGATGCTGGGATGTACTCTGGAGCTTTTGAATATAATGTTCTGTCAGTATTTGTTTAGTCCATTTGATCTATGGAAGAGTTTAACTCAAATTTTCTTGTTTACTTTAGTCTGGATTAATAAGAATGGGACATTGAAGTGTCTACTGTATATGAGGCCTCTCTGTACTTTATGTCCATTAGTGTTTATTTTAAGAAACTGGAAGCCCTTACATTTGAAGCATATATATTTATAATAATTACATTTTACTGATGGATTTTCCCTTATTAATATTTAGTGGTCTTCCTCATGTCTTCTGACCAACTTTGGCTTGAGGTCTACTTTATCAGATGTAGTAACTACTCTTCAAGTTTGTTTTCAGCTTCCATTTAACTTGTGTCCCATCCGTCTATCTTTCTCAGTGAACTTTACTTTTTAGTGACTATAGATAGTTGAATGTTTTTAATCTAGTCAGCTGGTCTGAATCTTTTTTGTGTGATTTTTTTTGAGACAGGGTCTCCCAATTGCTCCAGCTGTCTGGAACTCACTATGTAGAAAAGGATGGCCTTGAACTCACAGAGATCTTCCGGCCTCTGCCCCTCAGGTGCTAGGATTAAATGTGTGCTCCACCATGTTCAGTGATCTGAATCTTTTACCTGGGGAGTTACTGTCATTTGTATTTAAGGTTATTGAGAGCAGTTTGGTAATTGCAATTTTTTTGATAATAAATCAAAATATTTATTTTAAAATAGCTCTTTGGTATACCTATAACTACCATTTTTTAAAGAAAAAGTAAATTTTCATACTAACAAGATTATATGATTGTTGACTTTTACATAACAAATTGTGGCTGAATATTTGATACTGCAGGATGCAGAACCTCTTCGACATTTTTCACAGTTGATCAATGTTTTTTTGTATGCTGAGAATCTATTTTGCATAAATTTATAGTATAAAATGGAAGAGGTAAGTTTAGGACCATTTGAGAATTACTAGAGGTTTTGTCATATGAAATTGGGAGGGGTAGGAGGTGGATTTAGGAGTGGGGGAAGAGTGGGGGTGATTATGATCAAAATACATTGTATACATGTATGAAATTCTCGAGGAATTAACAAAAATATTCATTTTTAAAAGTTCTGTTCTAGTCCCAAGTCAGAATTCACTTAGTGATATCTTTACAGAAACTGGAGGGAGGGTGTGAAGGTGGCTCAGGGGTAGAGTGCATGGCTAATATATGCAAGGCCCCGAGTTTAATTCCTAATACTGCAAAGAAAAAAATTGGAGGGAGAGCATCTAAATTTAAGAACCTCTATATGAAATGCACAAAAGCTCAATACAAATATTTTAAAAACACCAACAAAAACTCAAGTCAGCTGCTTAAACAGCAATTTTAAAAATCATATCGTTAATGTGTGTCATTTATTGGTATTTTGATTTTATTTCTATTAATTTAAGACATTAAATCTGGGGCTGTAGAGATGGCTCATTTGTTAAGACCACTGACTGCTCTTGCAGAGGACCCAGGTTCGATTTCCAGCACCCAGTTCTTTAACTCCAGTTACAGGGGAATATACCAGCTTCTGACCTCCGTAGCATTGCACAACAAGATGCACCTACCTACATGCACACAATACACTCATACACATAAAATAATTAAAAAAAGACTTTATATCTTAGCACATTCCTGCTTGACAGCCTCCTAATTGCAATTTTTCTGATTGAATTGTTGTTTGCTCTTTCCTTGCTACCCTCTTTGTATTAGGGGTTTGCTGGTTTGGTGAGTTGGACATGACTGATTTCTTTTCTAGATCTCTTTTGTTCATTCCTCTGCTCTCAGGTTTGAAACTATCTTTCTTCCTCTTCTGTGTTTAGGATTCCTAGATATCTTCTGCAAGGCTGCCTTTGTTATTGTGAGTTTATTCAGTTTTTGTTTGTCTTAAAATATCTGTTTATCCATCAATTGTATTTTTGTGCTATGGAGGATTGAACTTAGCATCTTGTAGACAAGTACTCTACTACCAAACTATGCTCCTAAGCTCTCTTTTAGTTTTAAAAATTACTTTGTAGGATGTAGCAGTTTGGGGGGCTTTATTCTTTCAGGGATTGAAATACATAACTCATTGGCTGAGATATATCCTTTGCTGGCTTTTGTGGTTGCTGCTGAGAGGTCAGGCACTGTTCTGATATGTTTGTGAGTTAGTCCTTGTTGCCTACAGTATTCTGCATCTTACAGTTCTGGTGACTTGACATAATGAGCAGTAGAAATAGTCTTCTCTGGCCATTCATACTAGGGGCTCTTCTAAATGCTTCTAATGCTTTGATGTGCATTTCCAGCCCTAGATTTGTATTTTCTAAGCCCTTAGCGTTTATCTCAGCTCTTCCCTTCATGGATATTTATTTATTTATTTATTTATTTATTTATTTATTTATTTATTTATTTATTTATTTTTATGTGTATGAATATACTGTCTGCATGTAGGTCTGTGCACCCATGTTGTGCAATGCCGGGGAGGTCAGAAGAGGGCGTCGGATTCCCCTGGGACTGGAATCAAAGATGGTTCTCAGGCGCCATGTGGGTGCTGGGGATTGAGCCCAGGTCCTCTGCAAGAGCAGTTGGCGCTCTTAACCACTAGGCCATTTTTCCAGCCCCAAGGATTTTTACGTTTTATGTCTTATTTGTGTCCCAGCATCATTGGACATGCTCTTCTTTAATGGGGTCATACCTCATCCCCTTTCTTCTTCCTGGGTGACCCATTGGTATTGGTTTCCAGTGTAGTTTTTGTTTTTTTCTTTGTTTGTTGTCTTTTTGAGACAGTGTCTCCCTATAGCCCCAGCTAGACTGGAACTCACTATGTAGACCCGGCTGGCCTTGAACTGGTAGAGATCCTCCTGCCTCTGCCTCCTGAGTGCTGGGATTAAAGGCACGTGCCACCACACCCAGCCTAATCTCTACTGTATTTTTAGTTGGTTCATTACAATTTCATTTCCAGATTTTCTATTTGAGTTGCTTCCCAGAGCCTCAAATTCCTTGCTGAACTTCTCATCCATGTTGATGGCTTCCACACAGCTGTTGAATTTCTTACCCATGCTGCTGAATTTCTTCTTCAGTACTGCCTTGATGTACTTCACTCATATGCTTAGTCACACCTTCTTTGACGTCACTGTTCATTTTTACAAGTAAATTTTGAGATTCTTCATTTAGCGTGGTAACCATTTCATTGTCTCTGGATTCAATAGCTGAATTATGATCTTTTGGAGAAATCTTGATATCTTGATGTTTCATGTTTCTTGTGTTTCTGCTTTGCAGCTTGCACCTCAGTTAGGATGTAGTATGTACAAGTTGCACACTTTCATTTCGAGTATTTAAATTTTTTTTCTATTTATTTATTTTGTTTGTCTACATGTGTGTGTGTGTGTTCTTGCATGTGTGTGTGTGTGTGTGTGTGTGTGTGTGTACATGTGCATCCACCTGTGCTGTGGCAAGTGTGTGGAGGTCAGAATATAACTTGCAGGAGTCAGTTCTCTCCTTCCACCACCTGGGGCCCGGAACTGAGTTCAGGCTGTCAGGCTTGGCAACAAGCACTTTTGACTGTTGAGCCATCTTGCTAGGCTAGAGAGTATTTTTACTCAGCAATCTTCATTGGAGGGCTCAGCCACAACACCATTGACAGAAGAGAAAATAAATTTCAATGACAGCAATGTCTCTGAATTATACAAGATCTAGAAATACACTTTAAATTGGTTAAAGCCAAATACAATACCACCAACGACCATAGAAAATAAAATGTCGAAATAATATAAGGAAAGATTTAAGTTAAAATTACTTAATAGTAAAAGTCAAAGTAATAATTGAATTAAATAAAGGAAAGAGGAGAAAGAAAGAAGAACCCACAGTAAATAAAAAGAGAAACAAGGAGGACACCTAGACTTTTTATTTTTATTTATTTATTTTTTATTTTTTATTTTTTTTAAATTTTTATTTATTTCTGTATGTGTATGAATGTACTGTCTGCATGCAAGTCTGTGCACCCGTGTCGTGCAATGCCGCGGAGGTCAGAACAGGGTCTCGGATTCCCCTGGAACTGGAGTTCTCCTGGAATTGGAGTTTCAGACGGTTCTCGGCCGCCATGTGGGCGCTGGGGATCGAACCCGGGTCCTCTGTAAGAGCGGTCGGCGCTCTTAACCGCTAGGCCGTCTCTCCAGCCCCACCTAGACTTTTTAAATCTAAGTATTCTCTAGAACACTTAGTCCTCAGAACAAGAACAAAAGCAAAGTAATGTGTTAGAGAGTCTTCTCTTTGAATTCGCTGGAACCATAGCCTGTTGGGCAGACGCAGTCTGTTGAAGCTATTGTCTCATCCTGTTTAAACTGGTGTTGATCCTGGAGTGCTTGAGAGGCAGTCACAATATTGTTTCATCCTGTTTAAACTGGTGTTGATCCTGGAGTGGTTGAGAGGCAGTCACAATACTATTTCACACCAGGAGCTACTTCTGACCACCATCAGCTTTACAACCTATGTGTCTGGCACAGATTCACTTGATCAGGTCTGTACACCTTGGAGTGACTGTCTGAGCCATGGACTGTCTCCCAAATGGGTTATGATATGGAGGAGGCAGGTGCAGCACTGAGCTCTGTTATTGGTAGAACTGTCTCAATGCTTTCTGATCCAGCTCTGGATTAGAACCCTTGGAAAGAAGCTACGGTGAGTGTCCATGGGAACCTAGCCTCTGAGTTCTCATTCTTGCAAGTGGAGAGCTGCACAGCAGAATCGAAGCTGCAAAGGTTGAGCTTCCTCTGGAGAAACTAAACAAAGAAGTTTCTCTGATTATTCTGCTCTTGCCAAAGGCGACAGTACCACCACACACTGAGCTCTTACCACTGAAGATTTCTGATATGTGAGCTGAGGTATGTGCATCCAGCTCTCCCCTAATCCCTTACTGTCCTGTGCAGCCACCTCCCACCCAGAGGGAGTGGCTTCATGTACTCAGGCTCCCTGATTTTTGACTGTTTCTTGTTTTCAGGCCCGTGAGTAGCTCTGACTCAAGCCATAAGCCCCCTTTGCCTTCCTGGCCCTCACTGTGTGGACAGTATCAAAATGGATTCCTTCTCCAATGATGACCTAGATTGCAGGCGTGGCTTTCATATCTAATCTTCTAGTTGTATTTCTTTGACTTTGCTCTGTCCTTAGAGGCTGCTTGTAACCCACCATCTGGGTACACGTGCATTCTCTTCATTTCTTTTGTTGGAACAACTCATGATACACATATTAGATTACCTTTATCCGTATGTCAATATGAATGCTTTGTGAGGCTTTTGTTACTATGAATAAGGCTTGTATGGAAAGCCATGCTCACA
This sequence comes from Rhizomys pruinosus, assembly GCA_009823505.1. Lineage (NCBI taxonomy): Eukaryota > Metazoa > Chordata > Mammalia > Rodentia > Spalacidae > Rhizomys > Rhizomys pruinosus. Next base: position 461,528 of record VZQC01007304.1, read on the forward strand.
TTTGTGTATAGATGCATTAATAATGTTTTATCATAAATTATTTATATTATTATAATGTAGATACATTTATTATGATGGCTATTTTACTAGTTTTGACAGAATACCAGAATAGTTGCTTTAAACAATAAAGTGATATGCTTTTAAGTTCTGCAATTCAGAAATCAGATCTGAATCTCACTGGGCTAAAGTTCAGGGCACATTCTGTTCCAGAGGCTTGAGGCAAGGCTCTACTCCTTTTCCTTCTCAGGTTCTTTAAGCTGCCCACAATATCCAGCTCACAGATCTCTATCCATTATCAAAACCAGCAATATCAGCAACACTGATATACTTCTCCTCTCTGGTTCTGGTAGCCATGTCTGTAGTCTAGGATCATTGTGATGTCACTAGGCTCACTCTATAATGCTTAAGATGAGCGGATTGGTGATCTTAATTCCATTTTTAGTTTTCCTTAACACAGATCATTACAAGCTCACAATTCCTAGGGATCAAGATACAGATATCTTAGCATGGAGCTGCTGAAACATACAGTAACCAAAGTTCTATAGTTTCCCTAAGTAGCTCTACCCTTTAGACCCTTTAGAGGCCCAGAAGAGGTTCCAGTTGTTACTCATCCTTATCAACAGCTGTAAGGCCTTTTTTCCCATTATCCTAGTGGGTGTAAGATGGTATCATGCTGTGGTTTTGATGTCCAGTTTCCTAATCACTAATGCTGAAATCTTTTTATATAAAGTGTTCATTTTTTTCTTTATTATTTTTATGTGTATGAGTGTACTGTCTGCACATAGGTTGGTGCACCTGTGTCATGCATTGCCACGGAGGTCAGAAGAGGGTGCTGGATTCCCCTGGAACTGGAGTTAAAGATGGTTCTTAGCTGTCATGCGGGTGCTGGGAATTGAACCCAGGTCCTCTGCAAGAGCAGTCTGTGCTCTTAACCACTGAGCCATGTCTCCAGCCCCACAGTGTTCATTTTTATTGGTATATATTTTATATGATGGAGTTTCACCATCACAGCTCCGTACATGCACACAGTGTGCTTGGATCATATCTGCCTTTTCTTTTTCTATGTCTTACTCTTTCCCTTCCTCCTTCTCCTTCGCTTTTGTGTTCATGTTCTCCTCCCTCCTAGATTCCCACATGAGGGGAAGTATCTCATGCTTTGTGAGATTGGCTCATTTCACTAACATGATAACTTCCACTTCTTTTTTTTTTCCCGTAAAATCATAGTTTCATTTTTATATATTGCTGAGTAAAACTCCATTGTGTGTATATATATTTATATGTACATGCTTATTTATATAGATATACTACATCTTCTTTACCCAGTCATCTGCTGATCAGCACCTAGGCTCATTCCATAGCATTTAGACTATTGTGAACATCAATACAAATAAGAGGGGATGCATCCCTGTTGTAAGCAGGCTTTGGTATTTGGGATGTTCAGTCAGTCAGAGGTGGGATGCCTGGATCTCTCAGAAGTTCTCTTTTAATTTCTTCCAGATTAATTATTTTTTAATTTATTATTTTTATTTTATGTGTATGAGTCATTGCCTGCCTGGATGTAAGGGCACCCATGTCATGCAGTGGCTGTGGAGGTCAGAGGTGGGCTTCAGATCATCACCATCTGGAACTGGAGTTAAGGATGTTTGTTAGCTGCTATGTGCATGCTGGGATGTGACCTGAGTCTTCTACAAGAACAGCTAGGGCTCCTAATTGCTGAGCCATTTTTCCAGCACCTTAAGGATTAATTCTTAAGTGCAAGTGATAGTGACCTCATTTGTTTGTCCACAGAAATCACAAGGGTGAGGTGAAAGCACTTCCCTCCTAATAACAATTTTTTAATTAAAAAAATTATTTATTTATTTATTTATTTATTTATTTATTTAATCTTTTTTGAGACAGGGTCTCCCTATAGCCGCAGCTGGCCTGGAACTCACTTTATATATAGACCAGGCTGGCCTTGAACTCACAGAGATCCCGCTTGCCTCTGCCTCCCCGAGTGCTAGGATTAAAGGCATGCGCCACCACAACCAGCTCAACAACATCTATTTTTAAATACCTTCTTTGTAGAAATACTTATTTCAATCCTTTTCCCCTTTAAATTGGGTTTCTTGGCTGTTTATCATTTAAGTGCAAGAGTTCTTTACTTATATCAAGTGTGTGATCTGTAAATCTTTTCCACTTTGTTTTACTTCTTTGACGTTCTTTAAAAAGTAAATGTTTTAAATTTTGATAATGCACAGCCTATCACTTTTTAACATTTGCTTATACATATATATATATATATATATATCCAATTGCAAATTATGAAGATTTATTTTGGATTAAATTTTGTGTATGGTGTTGCCTTTCATTTGATTAATTTTCCCCCTTAGTTAAAAAAGCAGTGTGTGTGTGTGTGTGTGTGTGTGTGTGTGTGTGCTCATGCACGTATTGGGGTGGTCCTGTGTGTAGGTGCATGTCTAACACATTCAACATGAGGTCAGCTGGATGTGAGACTTAGTGCCTCTTAGGTCTTCCCTGGGCAGGTGCACATGCAAGGCCAGAGAGAGTCTCGTCGAAGTAAATGAACAATTCCAAGGTCAAGGTGAATATCTCATTAACCAGTCTAAGTTTGTTAGCATCTTATACCAAGTGTTGTTATTATGTCAAACAGCTTTGGTTCTTTCTAATTGCTGTTTCCTGTTGTTGCAGAGAATTTTCGGGGCGGGGCTGTGTGTGTGCCCACACATGTAGCGTCCCATTCCTGCCTCTGTCATGATTGGTTCCCTGGTTATTAGGCAAAGCGATGAGCTGACTCTCTAATATTAGTTTCAGGAAAGACTAGAGAATTTATTAGGCTTGCCTACAAAGTGAATGGAGATATCTCTTACGTGACTTGTATAGAGTCTCCTTTCCCAACACCACTGATCAGAGTCCTGGCATGAATTCTGCATTCTCCACCCACGGTGACAAAATGGTGAGAGCTCCACAGCCCCTCTTGGTGGGCTTTGTATGCGTCCATGGCCCCAACATGGTGTCTGAAGCTCCCAGAGTCCCAGAGTTCCATGTGCATTCTCGTAAGCATCTCCAAAATGCCAGCATTGCGGGAACCTCACGGCAGGCTCGGCTTTGCCCTTAGCCCCTCCCTCTAAGTAAACCAGACTCCATCTTTGTAGTTCGCTGCTTGTCTGATGATGAATCCATTTCAAAGAAAACATATTTTATCCCATACCTGTTTTCATCAGCCACCCAATGGAACGGTCTTCTAACCAGGATCTCTGAATCAGGTGTAGAAACTTTTCCGAGGCTGCCTAGTTGTTCTGCTCCTTCTGGTGGTTTCTGGCCTGCTTTCCCTGCTCCAGCAGTGAGAGTCTGGCAGTGCTGGAGACGCCCATGGGCCTGAGAAAAGGGCAGGACAGGACAAGACAAAATGCCACAAAATTCCCCATTCTTCCCGAGATTGGACCAGTTTTCTCGAACTGTTCAAAGCCTTTGCTAATTTTGAAAGATATGAAAATTTAGTTTTAAGCAAATCTTGCCAATGTTCTGCCTTCAGGAAGGAATGGAGTTTGGGAGGCCATGTTCTGCTGCACCCAAAGTACTTCTGCGGTCTGTAATTTACCCTGACTCCAAGGAAAGCAGGACTAAACACACGGTTGAACCAGCATTCTATCTTCACTTGCTATGAGATTAACTTAGATTCTATCCATGAATTGATATGTGGTATTTGACTTTCTGGCTTACTGCATTTTAATGTCATCTAGCTTTATTCATGTCGTTCCAAATGACAAATCCTCACCTGTAAGGGAGGCCCACACTGATCTCCACCCTGTTAGGCCCCAATGTTATTCTGTTGTTATTACTAACCCTAGGGACCATGTATACTGAATAAGTTAGTCGCCTCTATGAGAGAAAGACTAGGGGCAATTCAGCTGATGACCTTAAGAACACATTGTACCCTACTTGAGCCACACTGCTTAAACAGCCAATATAATGATGTAGAACAGGACACTTCTGTCTAGGTTAGATAGGAGAGACCAAGATTGGCCTCTCAAGTAACAAGAGAAGTGGGGGAATGAAGGGCAATGAGTTAAAAACCTATTTTGCTGACCACACCAAAGTCTCCATCCTAGACAAAAACGAGAACTGCCTCCTAACATAAAAGTTCTGCAGGAAGACTGTGCAAGGATCAGGCTTCTGAGATAACTGTTATGGGGACCAGATAAGCATGTTCCCACAAGCTGTAGGAAGAATGTGTAGGGATCAGGAAAGACATGCTTTTTGAAATAACTGTTGCAGGTAGTCAATGCAAAGGCCAGATAAGTATGTTCTCACAACCCAACAATCCCAGGAACTATATGTTTTTGACAACCCAACAATCCCAGGAACTATATGTCTTTGACAACCCAGCAATCCCGGGAAATGTACCATGAATCCTGTCCCCCTTCACCCCCCACCCTCAGGGCTCTTACAAGCCCACCAAACCCACAGCCAACCCCCATGCACATTGCTGAGTTATACAAGCCCACCAATCCTGTAACCCCAAGGCTTGGAAACCCCCCTGCTTGTGATCTTTCCCTTTAAAATGAGTGCCAGTATGGAGCGTCAGGGCTCTTCCCAGTCTTGCAGCACCAGGTACTGGAACAGCCCTGGCTTAAGCTAGCTAATAAAAAGATTCTCTGCCCTTGCATAAGTGTCTGTCTCCTGGTGGTCTGCGAGGGTCTTGGAGTCAGGGCATAACACACTTTTTTAGGGCTAAATAATATTCCATGGTGTATATGTTCCATATTTTCATGATCTATTTGTCTGTAGCTAGACATCTAGTCTGGCTCCATTTCCTAGCTATTGTGAGCAGAATAACAATGGATGGGCAAGTATCTCAGAGGTATGTTGACTTAGCGTCCTTCGGGTAAATGCCCGGGAGTGGTATAACTGGGTCATTCAGTTCTTCCATTTCTAGTTTTGTGAGAAACCTCATGCTGGTTTCCTTAGGGTTGCACCAGTTCACACTCCCATCAACGGTGGATAAGGTTTCCCNTTCCATTTCCTGGCTATTGTGAATAATGCTGCAGCGGTCTCTTTACCTACTAATTCCATTTTCCTTGCTTCTATACCTGTCATAGGGTGATTCTATGTTGTTTTTTGTAATTATTTGCCCTCCCAGCACCAGCATAGAGGGCTTTGCTTTCGGTCTCCTCCTTGTCAGTCAGTTTGGGTTATCTTGTCTTTTTGGTAACAGCTATTCTTATTTTGGTGTGGTTTTGATTTGAACTTTCTTGATGACTAATGATGTAGAATGTAATTTTACAAATTTATTGGTCATTTGTATTTATTTTAAAAATGCATATTTGATCTATAGCTCATTTCAAAAATGGTTTCTTCTTGCTTTCTTTTTGCTGTTGAGCTGTTAGAGTTACTTTGGGGTTCTGAATCATGCTTCGGGAGAGACACAGAGTGTGCAGACTCTCCCATTTTGTTGGCTGCTTCCTCATTCAAGAATATTTTATAGTGATTCAATCTTATCTAATTTTGCTTTTGTTTTCTGTGATTTGGGAATCTTTTTTTTTTAATTGATGCTTTGTGTATTTCATACAGAGATGGGTCGATAGTTCTCCTTTTTGGTTGTATCTTTACCTGGTTTTGGTAATAGCGTGATGCTGGCTTCATAGAAGGAATCTGGGAGAACTCCCTCCATTTGTATTCTTCTAAACAATTTGAATAGTAATGGTTGTAAGTCTTTTTGAAATATTTTATAGAATTGTGCCATGAAACCATCTGGGCCTGGGCATTTTTTGGTTGGGAGGCTACTTATTACATCTTCAATTTCTTCCTGTGTTATTGGTTTATTTAGGCTGTCGATCTCTTCTTGGCTGAGCTTTGGTGATTCCCAGGATTTCAGATATTCACCCATTTCTTCTAGGTTTTCCAACTTAGTAGAGTATAATTTTTTGTAGTATTCCCATATGATTGTCTGGATCTTTTCATTGTCTATTGTGATATTTCCCCTTTCATCACAGATTCTATTGATTTGGAGTTGTTCCCTCTTTCTTTTGGTTAACTAGGCTAGAGGTCTGTCTATCTTGTTTATTCTCTCGAAGAACCAACTTTTGAATTCATTGATTTTTTTGTATAGTTTTCTTTGTTTCTATTTCATTGACTTCTGCTCTGATTTTATTATTTCTTCTTGTCTGCTCCATTTAGGGTTCATTTGTTGTTGTTTTTCAAGTATTTTTAGCTGCAGTGTTAGATCATTCACTTGTGCTCTTTCTGTTTTTTGTTTTTTTTTAATGTATGCACTTAGAGCTATAAACTTCCCCCTTAGGATTGCTTTTAAAATGTCCCATAGATTTTGCTGTGTTGTGTTATTGTCATTCAGTTCCAGGAATGTTTTTATTTCTTTCTTTATTTCTTCCTTGACCTATTCCTTATTCAGGAGAGTGTTGTTTAGTCTCCATGTGTTCTTGTAGGTTGTAGGGTTTATCCTGGTGTTGATATTGAGTTTTATTGCACTGTGGTCTGATAGAATGCATGAGATTATTTCAATCTTTTTATATTTGTTGAGTTTTTTTCTGTGTCCCAGTATATGGTCTATTTTGGAGAATGTTCTGTGAGGTGCTGAGTGAAGTGTATTCTTCTGTATTTGGTGAACATATTCCTCACAGATGTCCTGTGAGGTCCATTTGATGTATTGTGTCATTTAGTTCAGATGGTCTCTCTGTTTATCCTTTGTTCTGTTGATCTGTCTGTCTAGGGGACTTAATGGGGTTTTTTAGAAAAGCTCCCTACTAATTAGTATGCTGGGGTTAATACTCTGTTTGAGATCCTGAGATTGTCATTTAAAGTTTTGGTTCACGGTTGTTTGGTTGCGTATATATCATAATTGTGAGAATCTATTGTCATTTTCGCTTTAATAAAGATGTAATGGCCCTCTTTGTCTCATTTGATTTCTTTTATCTTGAAGTCATTTGTCTGATATTAGAATAGCCACACCTGCTTTCTTTTGGTACCATTTTGCTTGGATATTTTCTATCCAATCCTTCAGGCTTACGTTCTGGTTCCTATCTTGAAATTGAGATGGTTTTTTGTAACAGTATATAGATGGGTTTTGTTTCCTAATCCATTTTACCAGACTATGCCTTTTGAATTGGGGAGTATTGTAGCCCATTAATTTATTTAAGGTTATAATTGAAAGATGGATGTTCTCCTTTTTCACTTTATTATGCATTTGGACTCTCTAGCCTCTGATTTTTGCTCCTAATGGTTATGTTTTATTAGTTTTCTTTTCCTAGGTGTTTGAGGATTGTTGCTCCTCTTCTGCCTTTGAATTGCTTCAAGTATATTTATGAAGAGTTGGTTTTCCAGACATTTTCACATCTTGTTTATATATGTAAGAAGTTTTTCTCTCTCCTTCAACACTATATTCGACATTTTGCTGGGTAAAGTATTTTGGAGTGTTGGCATCAATAGTCCCAGAACACTGGGAATGCTTTGTCCATGTTTTTCTTGCTTTCATGGTTGAGATGAGAAGTCAGTTGTCATTCTGTTGGTTTTCCTTTTGTATGTGACTTGTTTTTCTTTTTGCCTCACCTCCGATTCAGTCTTTGTTTGGGCATCTAGCATTTTTTTTCAATTTTTTTATTTTAATTTAATTTATTTCCGGTTTGTAATGAATGTACTGACTCTGCATGCAGGTCTGTGCACCCGTGTCGTACAATGCCACGGAGGTAGGAGAGGGTCTCGGTTTCCCCTGGAACTGGAGTTCTCCTGATTTGGGGTTTCAGACAGGTTTTTTGGCCACCATGTGGTGCTGGGATGGAACCCAGGTCCTCTGCAAGAGGGTCGGCACTCTTAACCACTAGGCCATTCTCCAGCCCCGCATCTAGCAATTTTAACTATGATATGGTGTGGGGTGTTGTTCTTTTCTGATCTTTGTCTTTTGGGGTCCTATGTGCTTTTGTATTTGTATGGGTTTGTCTATTTTTAGTTCGGGAGAAGTTTCATCTATCTTCTGTTGAAGATCTGTCGATCCTATCTCTTTGAGATTTTCTTCTCCTTCCTCTATCCTCTATGATAGAGTTTTGATCTTTTCATAGTGTCCCATATTTCTGGTTGTTCCACTTTTGTGTATTTTAAAAATTTTCATATCTTTATTTGAGCTTTTTAATTGCTCTGTGTTTAATTGCTCTGTGTTATCTTCCAGATCTGATATTCTTTGTTCTGCTTCCTCCATTCTACTTCTGAGGCTTTTTCCTTTCCTTTCTTCTTGATTGAATGAGTGTTCTAATTCCTTTTTCTTTACATCCTGTGTTTTCTTTAGTACTTCCATTTCCTTTTAGAGCTTCTCAATCTCTTCTTGGTGCTTCTCAATCTCTTCTTGGTGCTCCTTACTTTGTTGGTTGGCTTCCTTTTTCAGTGTTTCTACTTCCTTTTGGAGTTTGTTTTTTTCTCCCTCTAGTTCTTTCTGGAGTTTGTCATTCTGTTCCTTTAGTTCTTTCTGAAGTTTTTCATTGTATCCCTCTAGGTCCTTTTTGAGTTTTTCATTCTCTCTCTTTAGTTCTCTTAATTCTTGTTTATTTTTTTCTCCCTCTTGTTTTTTCTGGAGTTTGTCAATCTGTTCCTTTAGTTCTTTCCAATGTTTGTCATTGTATCCTTCTAGGTCCTTTTTGAGTTTTTCATTCTCTCTCTTTAGTTCTCTGAGTTCTTCTTTCTTTAATTTCTCTGCGTAGGTCTGCAATTATTACTCTAAGCTCTGTTTCTTGGGTCTTCTCCAAGGGGATCCCATTTTAGCTATGTCCTCCAGGTTTGGTAGAGCCTGGTGTGGGATTACCCTGTGCCTTTCCCATGTTGTCCCTTCGTCGTGTCCCTGGCATGTGGGTTTCCCTTTTGTGGTTCAATTCACAAATGACTTTTCACTATGTTAGCATATGGTTTTGATTGCCTCCTTCCAATGCTTTTTTTTTTTTCTTTCCTCCTCCTTTTTTATGGAGTATTGACTTGTCTAGGTTTCAGGTTTTCAATTTTGTTTATATATTGGATGTTGGAAGCCTAAGTCGGTCTTCCCTTTCTGTTCTGAAGGTTCTCCAAAAAAGTCCACTTGGATTATCACCCATTCCCGTTGGTGGGGGTGGGGGGGGTGGGGGGGTGATGAGGTACCTGCCTGAGTGAATTATGGTGTCCTGCCTGCGCCTCAGGAGCCCACCCCTTGATAGCAAGTGTCCTGGGTTGTTGACATTCCCTGCTGGGAGGGTGGTTCAAGATCTGGCACTGAAACTCCAGTCACTATTCTCTACTGCCCCCTGCTATTCAGGGTTTTGAGGGATTAGTATGTATACAGGAGGGGACTTACAGGCTTTTCAGTGATGTAGCTTTTTAGAATTGCCTGTGCTATCTATAAGGCGTTTTAGTATTTCAGTTGCCTTTGGGAGTTACTTATGTTCCTGTAAGCAACCTCAGTAAACTCATTGCTTCACCAAACTTGACTAGAATAGAATCTTTTTTGGTCTGCTGATGTGCTCTCTAACTAGGGTCAATAAACATCCTTCTTTTTATTTATCATTATTGTGCATGTGCATGTATCTGTGTGGAGATGATTTCTCTTTGTCTGGAGGGTCTTTGTATGGAGGGTGCATATACCATGGTGAGCATGTGGAGGTCAAAGGTCAACTTCGTGGCCCTTAAAATTTTTTTTTATTATTTTTATTTGTGTGTGTGCATGTGGGGGTATGCAGAAGCCAGAAGAGGGTGTTAGATTCCGGAGCTGGAGTTCCAGGCAGGTTTGAGCCTCTGAACACAGATGCTAGGAGTGAACTGTCTTCCAGAGAAGGAGCTAGTACTCCTAACCAATGAGCAATCTCTCCAACCACTTCTTTCACTTTTATGTGGGTTCCAAGTCATCAGACTTGTGCAGCAATATCTTCAGCCATCTCACCAGAAATAGATATTTATTTGTCTCCCCAGAAAAGTCACCCAATACATGTTAAAAGTGTCAAAAGACACAAAATGAAACAGTGGAATAAATTTTCATAATGTATTTTAATTTGAGCAAAAACATTTAAAATATGTCAAATGTCATTAATGTAATTATTGAGAAAGTTTACATTTATTTTCTTCAAGTTTTAGAAATCCAGTGTGCTTTCTGATCCTCCATCTGTGGTGGAATCACTGCCAGGATGCAGATTTTCATAAAGACCCTGATGGGGAAGACCATCACTCTTGAGGCTGAAACCTCGGACACTATAGAAAATGTAAAAGCCAAGATCCAGGACAAGGAAGGAATTCCTCCTGATCAACAAAGGCTGATCTTTGCTGGTCAGCAGCTGGAAGATGGACAAATTTTGTCTGACTACAGTATTCAAAAGGAATCAACTCTTCACCTCCTATTGAGACTTCGTGGAGGTGCTAAGAAAAGGAAGAAGTATTACACCATTCCCAAGAAGAATAAGCATAAGAGAAAGAAGGTAAATCTGGCCGTCCTGAAATACTATAAGGTGGATGAAAATGACAAAATTAGTCGGCTTCACCAAGAGTGCCTGTCTGATGAATGTGGTGCTGGAGTTTTCATGGCCAGCGACTCTGACAGACATTACTGTGGCAAGTGTTGTCTGACTTACTGCTTCAACAAACCAGAAGACAAATAATTGTGTATGAGTTAATAAAAGACGGGAACTGAAAAAAAAAAAAAAGGAATCCAGTGTATTTCACACTTCACTTCTCCCTTCTAGTCCTGTTTCCCCTGTTCCTTATTAAGCAGCTCCTGACTACCTGATGTACACCTGATATGTAACGCCTATGCTATTGTTTAACTACATTTTTTTCTTGGAGTGGGGTGTGGAACAATGCTAATTTTTATAGTTAATGATGCTTTAGGTTTGATGGAATATGGTAAACACTATCACTGGGACTTCACTCTGAGCTCCTCTTAGCTCCCTAGTCCTTGTTATCCCCCCTTGAATTCAGATGAGACATAGAGAGGGTAGCACAGAAGAGAGGTCCATTTGGATTGATTCTAAAAACCTCTTTCAAAAAATTACATTTACTTATTTTTGTGTGAGTGGGGGTTCATAGCATGGTGCACATTAAAAGGTCAGAGGACAATGTGCAGTAGTTGGGTCCATTCTCCTTCCATCACGCAGGGTCCCACGGATTGAATTGAGGTCTTCAGGCTTGATGGCAGGTGCCTTCACCCACTGAGCTGTCTCACTGGGCCTGGAATTATTCTTAAAGGATGGGATAAAAATATGCACTCATTTCTTTACAGAGAACCTCAGCCTAGACTCCAGTCATTTATAAGTCATTACCTCCTAGTTAGTATATGCGCAGTTCAGGATGTCACAGCTCCAGTGAAGGTTTAAGATATTACACAGATCTCATTAATATACCAGTGACTACAGACAAGAGATTCAGTTGATGACTATGAGGGATCCATCCAAATGACCTCCAACCTTGTTAGTATCTACCTACTTTCCTAACAAATCTGGTAATTATTGATGTTTTGTTGAGTCACTTCTATCCTTTCGGCACGCCGGTATCAAACCCAGGGTCTTGTACATTCTGGGCAAGCAGCGTACTAATGTGCTACATCACTGGCCATGTCAGTTTCCTTTAATACAGCTCCCTCCATCTTTCAGTTGGCACTCATGATACACGTTGATGGGGTGCAGCGTGGTCGCCAGGTACAGGGCTGCAGAATCATCAACATGAATTCAGGCATTAAGAGCATCCCAACCTGTGGTCACAAAGATGGTCCTGGTGAAAATCTTCAGTGTGTCGCAAAAGGAAGGACAGGAGGATGATAGGAGTGGGAAGGCGACAAGGGCTCGAGGGGCGAGGCAGAGTAGACAGAAAGCACCACACACACGAATGAAACTGTCAAGGAACAATTTTAATAAAAGAGATTCTCTCTTCCAGGGCAACTAGGAATACTCCCTGCCCTCAAATCAAAAGAACATCTCTCTTCTCAGTCTCCATCAGCCCTGTGGTTTTCACCTGACGCCTGCCCCTCATCTCTGGGAAGACACTCCCTCCTATTATTCTCTGTGTAACATAACAGCGTCAGGAAGGACACGTGGGCAAGAATACCCTGGAAGCCATCATTTTCACAAACATGTTCACGATTTTTCTTGAGATTTGAAGAATTGAAAACCATCTTGATGCCTAGATGATTAAGATCAGATGCCATCTGCGCAGGGGAGGTTCTTCTGATCGGCAGCTAGCTCATCACATCCCGTGGTAAAGTTCCTTTTCTCCCACTGCCCTTCATCTTGACTTCTGGGCTGCAGCGGGCAAACTGAGCTTTTATCAGATCAGAGAGTTTCTATTTCCATCTCCTTAATCATTTATCCCTTCTCTGTGTTGGTTTCTTTCAAGCCATCATTTCCTAGTTATTATGGGATGTATAGTAGGGTGTGAACTGCAGCCATCTTCATGCGGGTGCACAGAGCACACACTCTTAATCCACCTAAATAGAACCTCACACCTCGCACCTTCCCAACTTTGCTAGCCACCATTCTGTTGTCTATCTGAGATCAATTACTCTAGCTCCCACATAAAAGGGAAGCAGTTGGCATTTGTTGGCTTATTTTGCTTCTATCATTTACTCCCAAAGTGGAATAATTCAGGAATCTGTGCATCATCTTTGTCCAGGGACCATGCTAATTACAGCACCATTCCAATATTCCATATGTACTGCTAAAATAAGTTTGCAGTGTGGTAGAATTTAGCCTAATTTGGAGAAATATAGTAGCTTTGGCTTGTGTTGGGAGATCCAAGAGAGAAAAGAAGTTTAATTGACAATTGCAGCAGGAAGCTCTTAGAGAAGTTTTAAGTCATTTATCATAACCAGGGTCCTGGGTCCAGAAAACAGTGGAGTCTGGACAAAAAGAAACACAGGTAAGGCTTCTTCATCTGAAGATCTGCCTGAGCCAGATTGGCATGTAGCTCTGACCTAGGCCAAGTCAGGACAGTGGCTAAACTAAAGGTGCCTTATATACCCCAAATTCACACTAACAGTTCCCATCCAAAATATTTCAGGTGGTTCAGACTTAGAGAATCTCCAGTCCTGACTGGTCACTGCTTGGGCTCAGTTGTTGGCAGCTGGTGGTCAACTCTGACTCCCAGGGTGAGGCTGATGCTTAGGAGCTGACCTCATCCCATTCTAGGTGACTAGGGCTGTTGTTTTAACTGCAGGGCTGCTGGGTCCGTACATGGATTTGTTGGGGAAGACACAAAGCAGGTATCTTCCTTGCAGGCCCCTCTCCAGCATCCAAGGACATCCTGCTAGGTGGTGGCTCTCAACTGCCTTGTCAGCTACCAGTGGATCTCCCTTTATCCCCAATTTGGCTGTGGATGCCCCAGGAGGAATGTCTCTCCCTATGTTTCCCAGAGCCCCATGGACCTCCCTGCTGGCTTTTTCCAATGGTAGAAGCTGCTGGACATCACCCTCTAATCTCTTCACCAGCATCTTTTAAACATATGACCACAACACAAGTTCCAGTTTTAATCCCTGCTGTTGTTTTCCTCCGCCCTTGGGAAGATAAGGAAATCAGCAAGGCAGAGGTGTTGCATTTCCTAGTTATTGATTTCTGCTTTACCTTGACTTTTCTGATTAGGGTCTCAGCTGGCACTTCATTCTTCCAATTAGGATGATTCCTTTCTGCAGCACTTTACAGTTCAGTTCGGATAGAGACTGGGGATAGCACTTATGAAGTGTTCCTACAATGGTGGCTTTCCGTCAGCTATACAGGAATTTCTTTTCATTGGTAAATGCCAGTAGGAGAGGCTGGCTTCTTGCAACAGAAGAAGAGATGTACTTGACTGCCATATGTAGTTCACATCCACGTCAGTGCTCTGGGGACTTAGGGAACTGGAAAAGTCTGCTTGTCACAATGAATTATAAAACACATCTCACAATATTCCCTGTTTGGTCACTCTTTGGTTAATGATGGATATATTCTGAGGAACACATCATTAGGCAATTTCTTCATTGTGTGAATATCACATTGTACCTAACATAAACCTAGAAGCCTGCCAGGTATGGTGGCACATGCCTGTAATCCCAGCACTTTGGGAGGCAGAAGCAGGCAGATCTCTGTGAGTTCAAGGCCAGCCTGGTCTACATTGTAAGTTCCAGGACAGTTGAGGCTACAGGGAGACCCTGACCAAAAAGAAAATACAGCCTACTACACAATGAATATATGATACATGTAGTGACAAACCTGGCCCTTCAGTTGATTGAAATGTCATTGTGCAGTGTTACTACAGTTATTCTACAAAAATCTTTCCTTGGTTTGTAAGGCCGTGGGGTTGCTATGGTCAGATATTAAGGCAGTAGCTGGGGGGGGGTGCATAAAGACCTGCATCATAGCTCTGAATATACCTTTTGATGTGAGACAAGGATTGCAAGCCCCCATGACATTTCCTGGCTTTGTGACAGTAAGCTGATGGCTTAGCCTCTACTTTTCCTTGGGCCAACAGAATATCAGCCTTGGAGGGTGGTTTTCTGAGAAACCACAAACATTCCAATCAGCACACAGTGTTCTTGCTGGATTGTATTTATAATGGGGTAAGCAATTACTTTCTGTAGAGAACCAGGTAATAGTGTTTTGGGATGAGTTGGCCATAGATCTCCTTCCTAAGCACTCAACTCAACCAGAGATGTGAAAGTGACTAGGGGCCAAGAGAGCCAGCCCAAGGGAGGGGCCCTGTCACCAGACACACTAGGAGACCCAGCCCAGGGGAGGGGCCCTGTCAGCAGACACACTAGGAGACCCAGCCCAGAGGAGGGGTCCTGTCAGCAGACACACTAGGAGAACCAGCCCAAGGGAGGGGCCCTGTCAATCCCCATGGCACAGCCCTTAATAGCACTCAGCTTGGTTAGCTGGTGTATTTTTAGTCAGAAGGTAATTCTGTTTTTGAATCAATGATAACTTTGCAAATGACATCAGAAAATGAAATGTGGACTTTTTGGTGCTTTTTTTCTTATATTATGTTTATTTTTTGTATATGAGTGTATTGTCTGCATGAGTGTCAGTACACCTGTGTCAGGCAATGCCCATAAAGTCAGAAGAAGGCATCAGAGCCCCTGGAACTGGAGTTAAGGATGGTTGCCATCATGTCGGTGCTCAGAATCGAACCCGGCTCCTCTGAAAGAGCAAACCCTAACCACTGGGCCATCTCTCCGGCGGCCCTGTATGTTTGCTTTTGCTCCCTGTTCCCTGGCCCTCGTTGATCTTCATTCATTCCTTTTTCCTATGAACACCCTGGCTCAGCGGCACAGCATACTGCAATTCCCATCCTTACCTCAGGCTGACAGCTGCTGCAGTCAACGCGGGCCCAGCACCATGAGAGAGGCCTGGGAAAGCTCAGGAAAAGATCTAAATTCAAACTCAATGCACAGTTCCTTGACAGTAAATTGAATCATAAGTCAAACCGCCATCAGGTTCAGCAGACCTCTACACCCTCCTTTATCTCACCTAATTCCTTTCTTTCCCAATTCCTCCAGCAGTATTTCCATCTGAAAGCACAGTCTCCTTTGTCTGCCTTCTGAACCAGCTCACCAGCTGCCCTTTGGGCAGGGAGCAGCAATCTTTCAGTGCCAACCTTGACCTTACCCTTCCTTAGCAAGGCTGCAGGGCCAAGACATTTTAGTTAGCTGGTAGGAAGCCATCAGTTTGTGAGGGAAGACAAACAGCCAACTGTGTGAGAAGTGGGTCCTCTCCTAGTCAGCACAGCGGGCCCAGATGAACGATGCTACCTGGATTCCCCAATGACCACCTCTGTCCTCATGCCCAAACCCGATGCTTGCTCTGGTTTCAGACTCCTTCACATTCTAGCCAAAAACCTAAAAAATGAACCAGAACGATTTTTCAGGGCCTAATCAATCGATTGTCCCTTTCCACGCCAGGTGTGAGCACACCAGTGTTGCAGCACAGCTGTCTCGGGGCTTTCTTCTTATCATGTTTGCATTCTCTGTGACTCAAAGCCTATCAAGATGCGAAGAGTAATAAATGTATCAAAATGCAGAGCTATTAAAACAGTATCAAGATACATCAGCCTAAAGCTTGATCTTTGCCACTGGCATGTCCCTGCGTATGGCAGTTAACCCAGGAACAAGACGCCAGCAGCCTCCAGTTGCCAGCGAGGATGCGTTCCAGTGTGCAGGATGCAGTGTGATTGCCGATGTTGACACCCAGCCTTCAGGTCGATTTTGCCTTAGTACCTTCTTTTGTTTCTAGAAATGGCTTGCTGTGTGGTCACTTGTTTGCATGTGCAATTTTTCCAGATCAAAACAGAGAAACTTGTAGATAAATGAAAACATGTTTTATTTATAAGTCTGTACACTGTATACACATAAAAATATACAAAACCAAAATAGAAAATATCCGAGTGTTAAAATGTGTACAAACGCTTGTAAAATGCACTTCTTGGAAAACCTCAAGCCTTGATTAGTTTGAAGAGTACACATTTCATTTTAAAAATTATCATACAAAAAAATTCCCAAAGCTATCAAAAAAGTTCACTGGTTTCCAAGGGAAAGATTTCATGGGTATTTTATCCAGAATGTGTGTTATGTTAGAGTTCAATTCTAACACTGAATTTTATTTGTGTGAAATCTGTCTAGTTAGAGGACTGTTTCCAGAGAATAAAGAAATGTTTCTTCTCCTAATCTTGCAAACTATGAGCTAGCAACAAAGTTCTCTTCAAAATTCAGCTAAATCAAACTTCTCTGACTAGACACATATTAAGGTAATGATGGTTCCACCAGTGTGGTGCCTTTTAAACATTTTGGTCATATGCTTCTAATGTGGCCAAGATGTATAGAATATAATGTTTGTGTGGTGAGGGAGGAGATGGGTTTTATTTTTAGCAGAAGGACATAGAATACTTGTTTCCTTCGCTTAAAAAATTAGTTTTCATAATTAAAATAAGATTTGTTGTAAAGATTTCATCATAAAGATTAATGAAAAAGACAATATAAAACCAAGCATGTGTGTAGATAAGTATATATACAATTATATAACTATCTACATGCACACTTCTATACTAAGAGTAAGAGTTAAATCAGCTGCAATTCTTCAAATTTCACTACCTCACACTTGTAGAGAATATGCTGAGTTATTTTTTCCTCAATAAAGACTTCATTCATTTAACAAAACAAGAAGCAGAACTAACACTTTATATTCTTTAGCTGTCAGAAAAATACCATTCACTTACCAGGGTGTCTAAATAATGCCTGAGGGCCAGAAATGTGTGGAATAATTTCAGAGTAGACATAGCCAGATATAAAAACAGGTGCTTCATCTCAGGCACATTTTACCTAAACAATTTCTAAGCAGAGTTGCCTTGATCAGTCATGTATCCACTGGGCAAGCATTCTGAACTTTCAGAAAGTCAGAGATTAAGCATCACAGTGTGAACAAATCCGGAGACTATAGCCCACATGTTCAATCAATCACACTATATGTTGGTAATCCCTCCAGCCTTAATTAACTTCCTCTTCCCATAGTTAAGCAAAAATTGGACCATGTAACTTTCACCATATGCATGGAGTATTATAATAAAACCTGATGAAACTTAATCATGTCACTGGTGCACAGAGAAAGCTTCTATCATATCATTACTCATCATGATCCCAGTTAATGCACCAAACAAGCACCTAATGAATGCAGTAGATGTGCATGTTCCCTGCACTCAGAAGGGTCAGCCTGCAACATAAACTGTCATCTGTTCCAGCAGAATGAACTACCTCTTTGACATCCCAATTTTGAGAACACTAACACCATTGCTCTTCCTCAGATGTTATGACTCCAATGACAGAGGACTGCCAGAGCCCAGCACTGATTGGCTGAGGGACAAAGGGCATGGGGCAGGTACAAAGAGCCATTTCTGAAGCAGAACATCTTGAGTCCTGGGACCAGGCAGACAAAGACACAGCAATTCAAACATCTTCTCAAGCCTCCCACCGCCCATTAAAGCATATCCTGCCTGCTCACATATAGCTTTGATTTGACCACTGTTATGTCCTTCCACAGAAGCAGCTCTGTAAGGATGTGGTGGATGTGGTCAGCAACGTGGCTCAGCACTGCTATTCCATGGGAACTGCCTGTGGTTGAGTGTCCATATTACCCATTATCTCCTGCCTCACTCAAGCAGCTGGAGAAGTTAGGGAGACTCAGAAGCTATGGAATTGCCATCTTGGTTAACACTATTTTCTTCATGAAAGTAACCACAATAAAGATACGTGATATGCTCTTGCAGTGCCAAGGGAGATGGAATATTCAGTCCCGAGAGTGGGACAAGGAGCATTTGATGCGTCCCAGCTGCATCATGAGGACCTAACCAGAATCCCTTCACAGACAATTCTGGAAGCCAGGGAGAAATGAGGTGGGAGGCCAGTTACTGTTTCTGTTCCACAGATACTGTGGGTTTGCTGTCGGCCATGGCATGGAAAGATTTAATCAATGTCTGGCAAAGCACCGCCACTCAGGGCCTGCTCAGCTAAGACGAGAAGCAGCCTTCACATCAGACACCACTGTGTGACATTTGTGAGAGGCTAAGCCACTTATACTTCTAAATACAAGAATGTCTAGCCAATAGTATATTAATATATGCACCACCTTTTCTGAATGCTTAACAGCCTCTGACTCCCATGAGTCTTTAGGGCCATAATAAATTCAAAAAATTTAATTGAATTTCCTTTATGCTCTGCAGTCTTTCTTGTAACCCCTGTAAAACTGAAAGTAGCCTTTTAAAAGTACATGTGCTACAACAGAATGCTATTTAAGAAGCTTTGAAGTGTTTTGTGGGGCTTTTGAACTTGAATATTCACATTGACCTCAATAAATTATTCTCTAACCAAATTCTCATTGCTACCAAGGGGGATTGTCTGGATAATAAGAATGGCTTTTAAGTGAATCCACTTGGAAGCCTATAAAAGGAAATTTAACAGTTGTGAGCATTTACGATGGCAAAGCCTGGAAGTTCTAGAAAGATCCGAGGATTCCAGGAGCAATCAGAGCTGCCTTGCTGTACCCCAGAGTTATGTAAATGATTACACACATGAAGACAAAGCTCTTTTGGGAAATGACAAAGGAACTTGTTGGACTGTGCTACTAGGACATAAACTAATGCACATGTTGAAGGTCTCTATCCCTTGACAACAGTAACAAACTCTCGGAATGGTCTTTTCTCAGACACTGTCAGAATAGAAACCCTAACTTCTCTCATTTCATTGCTCCAGAAAGTACCCAGATATCTCAGATTCAGCTTGATATCTGTGACAGAATAGCCAAACAGAAGCTGTTGGTCTCTGACAACCATACTTGCTCAGGAAAGCAGTGCTGAAAGCATTCTGGAACAAACTAATCCTGAAACAAGCAAACAAACAACAAGTATTTTCCATAAAGCTGTCCTCTCAGTTACACACTTTGTGAAGGAGATTTAATTAAACTGCTACTCTCATTGCCAAAAGTCTGAACTATACCACTGAGGTATGTCTGACTTTATACTGAAATAAGTATTTCTTGTATACTATCTTTGAAGAAAAATCATAATAAAACCAAAAACTATCTGGTAGTAACAGAAGCTGAGATTAAAAAAATCTAATATGGCTGATACCCTGGAGTGACTACTTCCATCTGCCTTTCCATCGATCATGTATATATTAAGCCTGTTAAAAGATAGGCTTTCACATAATTTTATTCAACTCTGTGACTCTGTCTTATTGTTGACATAAAACAAACAGATGAAAACAAGGATGACATCCAAGATCTTTGTTAGTAGAACTAGTGAATATTAGAGCTCACCAGTTTCTAATAGCTGAAAATCCTGCAAGAGACTCCTCTAACAGAATTAGGTGCGTGTGCCCTGCAGCGCAGAGTGGCAGCTCCAGACATTCTTTCTACTTTAGAAGGAACAACGGATCCGCTGGCTTACCTGAGGTCTATGTCACTGTCTAGAAAAGGGCTGCAAGGTGCCTTTGCAGGTAGTTGGTACAAGGTGGAAGAGCAAGGGCTGCAGAACGTCTGGGGTCCCAGCCCATGATGCTGTCTCAGTGTGATAAGTAGTCCTGAAGGGAAACAGAAGATCTCATCTATGTGCCAACCAGGGTTTTTTTTTGGCTTTTCCTTGGACTCCTCTGGATGTATAAGCTATGCATATCCGGATTGGCAGAATTCTAACATCCAGGAGGCAATTGTGAAGCAGAGATGGGATGCCATGTTTGGAAAATCGTGCTTGGCAGGACACACAAGGAAATTTTGATATTAAAATAAATATATCTGTGTGACAATTCAGACATTCATCGTAGACTCTAGCTTGCTTGATGAGGAGTGCACCTGCAAGTGACCGGCTAGCTCCAGAGCCCTAATGTGGATGTTTTGGGATGAAAATCATATTATTAGTGGTATCACTGAAACCTGGGTCTAGAACCAACTCTGATAAAGAGTATCCTTGCTGTAAGGCAAGAATAACATGTTTAGAGGTATTATGCCCAGGGCCACACATTTATTTTCTTTCTAAATATACCTTGTTTTGAATTCTTTCTTGGCTGTTTCTAAAGCTCCATTTCTATATTCGAAGCAGTAATAATACCCAATGGCTTAGAATGAAAAGGATTCTCAGGCCACCACTAAGTTACAGTTGAAAGACTCAATACTACATTGCCTAAACCTATATTCAAGTATTCTTTTGTGACTTTGAGGACAACAGTAGTATCTTATTGCACATTGATTCCAAAGAGTCCCTTTTCAAGAGTGTGTGTTGTTGGGGCTGGCTGCAGGGCAGCGCATGGCCCGGAAGCCTGGCAGGACCACCTTGCCTTTACGATGCAAATCTGCCTGGGTGCCCATGTTCAGGCGCTGCACCAGAAGCTTCTCGTACAGCAGCGGGTGGTAGGCTCCCACAGTGCAGGCTGCGTCGTAGTACAGCTCGTGGTAGTGGCAAAGCTCTGTCTGCCGGACAGATGGGATGTATTCATACACGTGCACCTCTCTGCACATGGACATCATGATGAGGATTCCTGAAGGAAAGGAGAATACAGTGAGTAACTCCAAGAAAGAGGACTTGGGGGTGCTTGGAGTGCGGTGAATGACATGACGACTATAGCAAGAGACATTTCATTTGCAACATTACAAATTCCATTATGTGGAGTGCAGGTGGTTAACAGGGAGACACAGAAACATATATATGATTATATGATTATATGCGTGTGTATGTGTGTGTGTGATGTGTTATAATATATGTATTTGTTCATTTGTTAATTACTATAGACTTAAAAATAAGATCCAAGTCAGGCGTGGTGGTGAATACCTTTAATCCTAGCACTCGGGAGGCAGAAGTTGGTGGATCTCTGTGAGTTCAAGGCCAGCCTAGTCTACACAGGGAGCTCCAGGCCAGCTGGGACTAAAAGGAGTCCCTGTCTCAAAAAAAAAGACCTCAAAAAATGAGATCTAAAGATGAAATCATTGACCTTAAGGGGACTTTGCTCCAACATGTGAATTTGAATTTACAACCTTTAGTTTAGATTCCCTTGTGTTACATTCAACATGTCCCAAGAGAACTGTTAGGTTCCAAAGGAACAAACTCCATAAAAATCTGATTATAAAAGTTTATTATAAAGTGAATGTTCTAATAGAATCCTATAGTGAAATTATGTTTGAATTAAAAAAATTATATTAGGATATAGAGTTTAAGATTTAGATTAATAGCCCAGACCCCTGTGCAGGCCCATCTGGAGTTGCAAAGAAGTGTACTTTAGCCAGACAAGTCTTCCACACCCCTGCCCAGGACTATCCAGAGTCACAAAGGAATGAAAGCTAACTGGGTTAGACCCCAGGTCCCTGCCCAGATCCATCTGGGGCTACAAAGGAGAGCTCTTCATCCAGGCGAGTCCTTCAGAATTGTACCCAGACCCATCAGAGTTGCACAGGAGGGCACTTTAGCTAGGTGAGAACCCCAGGCCAACCCCACACTGCCCACATACACCCAGACCCAGCCTGGAGTTGCACTCACACACTGTCATTGAGTCTATACCAGATCCTTGCCCAGCACTGCTCAGGCCCAGGCAGGCCTGCATTGGAAGCTTTTGGGTTACCACTGGGTTGGAAACAACCCAGCCTCTCTAATCAAAACGGAACAGGACCTAGAAATTCTATGTGCCTGGTCTGAAATCAACTAAGTTTGGGTAAACAGAAAAAGCTTCTACTCAATAGAAGCAGGCTAGAATCTCGGACACAACAACAGCAACAAAAGAAATCCACATGCCCAAATCAAAGCACGAAACACAAACAACACGAATGACCAATACAATATGTCCCGTCCCCTTAAAGTTCAGGAAAACACAAACATAAGCCTGACTGAAATAACAAAGAGAACTGAGGATTTGAAAAAAATTCAATAAAGAGGGAGATACAGAGGAAAGTGAAGCTGAAATGAAGACAGAATTGAAAAATTCAATAACTTACTTAGAAAACCCAGAGAAAGCTTTATTAGGAGAATGGAATGTTCCTAGAGGAAACCAGGCTAAAGAGAACATTCCTCAATATGATCAAAGCCATATATAGCAAACTCACTGCCAATATCATTCTAAATGGAGAAAAATTTGAACCATTTCCCTTAAAGGTGGGAACTTGGCAAGGATGCCCCTTATCACCACTCCTCTTCAACACAGTGCTTGAAACACTTGCTAGGGCAATAAGACAAGAGAAGGAAATTAAAGGGGTACTAATTGGAAAAGAGGAAGTTAAGCTATCCCTTTTTGCAGATGATATGATATTTACCTAAGGGATGCTAAAAACCACCAGAAAACTCCTAGAAATGATTGAGTTTCAGTAAAGTGGCAGGATATAAAATTAGCCTTGAAAAATCAGTAGCCTTTCTTTACACCAACAATAAACAAGTGGAGAAGGAATATAAGAAGATCTTCCCATTCACAATAACTTCAAAAATAATAAAATACCTGGGAATAAACCTAACCAAAGATACCAGAGATCTCTACAACAAATTTCATGATGTCATCTTTCTTTTCTGCTGAATAGTCCTCCATTGTGTAGATGTACCACATTTTTGTCATCCACTTGTCAACTGAGGGCCATTTGGGTTGCTTCCAGCTCTTCACTATTGTGAAGATAACTACAGTAAACGTGGATGTGCATTTACATTTGAGGTAGGATGAGTCTTGTGGGTATATACCCAGGAGTGGTATGACTGGGCCAGGTGGTAGGCTCATTTTGACTCTTTTTAAGGGTTCTTCACACTGCTTTCAGTAATGGTTGTTCAAATTTACATTCCCACCAGCAGTGGATGAGTTTTCCCCTTTCCCCACAACCTCTCCAGCGTTTGGTGTCTTTTGTTTTCTTAATCTTAGCCAGTTGTATTGGAGCGAGATGATATCTGAGAGTGGTTTTAGTTTGCATTTCCTTAATTATTAATGATGTTGAACACGTTTTAAGATGTTTCTCAGACATCTCTCATTCCTCACTTGTGAAGTCTCTGTTCAGTTCTTTGCTCCATCTTTTGAATGAGTCAGTTGTTTTCTTTCTTCTTTGTTTTTGAATAGTTTATATATTCTGGAAATTAATGCATTGTTAGATGTATCTGCGGTGAAGGTTTCCTCCCACTCTGTTGGTTTTCTCTTTACTTCCTTGATTATTTCTTTTTAATCAGCAAAATGCAAATTAAAACTATTTTGATTTTTCCTCACCAGTCAGAATGGCTAAGATGAGGGGAAACAACTGATAAGAAATGCTGGCAAGGGTGCACGGAAAGGGGAATCTTCATTCGTGGTAAACAGGAGGACAAACTAGTGTAGACATTAGGGAAATCAGTGTAAGGAAGTCTCAAAACCTGAAAACAGAGCTGCCATATGACCCAGCTATATAATTCCTTGGTATACCCAAAGGACTCTATATCCTACTATAGAGATATTTGCTCGACCATGTTCACTTTATCCCTAATAGCTAGGAAATGAAAGATACCCTTTTACCAATGAAGTGAGAAAGAAGATGTGGAATTTTATTCAGCTGTAAGAAAAAGTGAAATCGTGACATGTGCAACTAAGTGGATGAAACTGGAGCATATTTTGCTGAATGAAGTAACCCAGACTCCAAAGGACAACTGTCACATGTTCTCTTTCATTAATGGATCCTAGCTTCTAATATTTAGGTTCAAGTATATAACCTGGAGTAATCACAGAAGCCAGGAAAGTAGAAAGGGACCATTGAGGAGTAGGTAAAATGGAGTTCTAGAGAGGGGCTCGTAGGATAGTGGTGCCATAAAGGAAGAAAGGGGGAAGGAAAACAGCAGAGGGACTTGAATGGGAGATGCAGGGAGAAGAAAAGGGAAGAGAGAAGTGTTAACAAAGACATTTGAAAAAGACTTAAGGAAACATTATTTCATAATCCTATTGAACAATGCATATTGTGTATATACATAGTTTAAATGGTGCTATACCACACTGGGTGACAATGGTCCCTTAAGAGATACGGATGAACGAAAACTCCAGTGCCAAGCAAGGAAAAACTCTGCTGGAATTGCTGGTCCACGGTCGGGAGTGAAGAGTCCCAGAGACTTCCAAAATAATATAGACTACTGTCAGTGCCCTGGGTTGCCTCTCAGAACTTTAAAGATACCACACTCTTCACACATAGGACTTGGAGGATTAAAGTTGGAACCAATCTAGATGCCTCTCCCCTGAGGACAAGGTCTTATAGTGTTGGAAGGTGCTATGTAAGTTTCCAAGGGAGAAAAGCAATCAATAGTCCTACCAAGCTGTAAAGCCTGTGCACTATGACAATAACTGGCCAGGTAAGATATCACCAAATAGTGCAAATAGTGGTGCTTACATTTTGGGGTTATTCCACAATTGTGTAATTGGATGTAAGCCCCATTTCATAGGAGGAAATTCATGCATGGTACTGTAAAGCTAGCCAACAACCTGTGGCCAGACATGCAATAGATCCTGGTCCAGAACCTACTACTGCCAGTATATTAAGTCAATATAATTTCTAACTGTATTTTAAATACCCTTGTATCGATAGGTAAGTACAGGTCTCACTCAGAAGTCTCTTTTCTGCAGCAGAGGCTATTATAGAGACCTATAGCTGGACAAAATGAAGAGAGTAAATGATCATGAGGAGTCCAGTCTCAACTGGCACATCTACAATGCCACCACAATACCTAAGACTCAGGGAACATCATGGAAGAGGGTGCAGAAAGACTACAAGAGACAGAGGGGCATGAAGCCAGGTATGAGATAGTGTCTTCTAGATATGGCAGGGATGCTGCACCCATGTAATCTCAGCGATGTGGTTACATAAATAAGACTTGCATAATGACACCAGTCAACATGCCATTGTGGGTGAGGAAACTGTACAAGGCCCCCCTCAATCCATGGCTGTTGAGAGGGAGAAGTTTTCTCCAGGGACAAGGCCCCTGATAGGTCATCTAATCCCTAGAAGTCAGTCCTAAACACATGTGCATAGGAACAACACTAAATGGACTCAGTAGGTTGTGTGTGCATATATATATATATATATATATATATATATATATGCTATTTATTGACATATAAAGCAGTGATTAAAGAAGAAGTCATGAATTGGATGGGGAGTGAAGAGGACATGGGAGAACTTGGATGGGGAGAAAGGGGGTATAAAGGATATAAATGTAAAACTTATTTATGAAATTCACAAGAGAATAAATTTAAAAATTTATCTTAACCAAATTATGTTTCTCACATGCCCATATGATGGGCATATTTGTAGCTCAGGTTACTTTGGAAGTTATGGCAGGAGCATGGCTTGAACTCAGGACTTCAAGACAAACCTGTGTAATAAGGAGAGAGTTAGAAGCCAGCCTGTGCTACATCGCGAGACACTGTCAAACAGACAATGGTAACAAATAATAAATTACAGTTCTCATGAGCACTGTCGTGTTAAAGCTGCTTTCAATTTTTAATGTTTCCAGCAGGCAGCTACACACCTCATCACCAAATGAGTGTTCTTTACTCAGGCTAAAAGGCTTTCTTTTCCCAGCACAACCAGAACCATCATTAATTTGGGGGCAGGGGTAAGGCCTCACTATACAGCTCAGGTTGACCTTAAACCTGAGATCTTCCTGCCTCAGCCTTCTGAATTCTGGGATTCTAGGCATGCAATACTAAGCCTGGGTAACTCAGAACTTTAAAAAGTGCATTTTTTTCCTATTTTCTAAAAGTGATATCCTTATTATTTAAAAATTATAAAGTCATACAGTTACTTTTCCACTCAATCATTGTTACATAAAGGACTGTTATATTCTTTACGGAATTAGCCATGTTTATTTCACAATATCTGAAACCAAGGTGAGGGGTAGAGTGTTCTAGCCTGTGTTTGATTCCAGCTCCAGAAAACTAAAACAACCCCATGCTACGGAACTTCTCTGTGAGGACAGAGGAGACCTTATTTTGCAAGAGGGACAGAAACAGACGACAGCTTCTCCAGAGGCCACCCTGATGTCCTGCTTTGAGAACTGCTGGCCAGCACAAGGTTCCGTGGTTTTTGTCAAAACATTCCTAACCCTGAGATTATGTATCCAGACTCTGAAAATTTTCTCCCCACAGCAATTTCAAAACTTCCATATTACTGGTAAGTTCCTCTCCTGTCAGTTGTTGACATGAAGCACTCCAGCACATTGACATTTCAGAGTCAGCACCTGCTGACTGAGCTTTGGGCACCCAGAACACTTGACATGGCCACATTAGTCTCCTGAGATCTGCTCAGCAGTGGATGGCTCTGTGAACATTTGCATTACCTGAAAAAATTATCTAAAGGAAGTATCCAACTTGAATATGAAGGGTCTCCTACAGAATCATCTTTTGAAACCTGCCCCCCCAGTGAGTGGTACCATATCCAGGAGGCTGCTGAACCTGTAGGAAGTGGGGCCTTCCCGGAAGAAGGAGGGTCCCCAGAGGCAGGTCTCTGGCAGTTACAGTCAAATCCCTAGTCTGCTGCCATGTGGGCAGCTTCCACCCCATGCATCTGTCACAATGAATCGAGACATTCCATGATACCTTCCATGTTATGATGGACTGACAACCTCCTAGTCTGTGAGCAGAATAAATCTTTCCTCCCTTGTTTTTGTCAGGTTCTGTGATCGCAGTGATGTAGTAATGAATACAGACATTGACACCGTGGACAAGAAAGCCCCTTCTCTGGGAGACTTAAGTTATTTCTGTTCCAGGTCAAAAAGAAGCCTCTCTGGCATATCTGATCTCCAGGAATGAAATTTCCTCAGCCCTCAAGTCTATGGAGCTGGGGTGGAAAGGGTGTTTTCTAGTCTAGCTGTGGGTCTTGAAATTTCCCTCCCCACTGGTTACTCTTGTTACCCAGGCATGTTCCCACAGTGCTGGGGTGCCTTCATATCAACAACTGATGGCCAGTTAGCTCTTCATAGTCTAGAGATCCATAATTATGGATTTAACTGGAAATACCCCAAAACCAGGACTATGTCTGCAGTGAACATATACAGACCTATTTTCTCCTCATCATTCCATAACCATCATTATAAGAGCTATTTACATGGTATTTCTATTATGTCAGGCATCATCTCTAACCTAGAGATTGCTTAAAATATATGTGGGAGGTAGACAGGCTCCATACAAATTATAAACCATTTTATACACAGAACTCAAGCTCCTGTGTTTTGGTGTCCATAGTATCATATAGAGAGTCTCCCACCTCTACTGAGGGATGACTGATATTACATTGTAGGGAGCACTTGTCTCCCCACAGAAACAATTGTATGTTGCCGCAGAAACAAAGCACCTCTTTGTTGGTTTTTCTCAAAGCGGTTTATTATTTAGGCTTGTAGGTCTTGTCAGAACGGTTTATTCAGGCACATCTTTTCTCTCCCTCCAAGCTTCTCCCTCTAAGCCTCAGGTCTTTCCCGCTAAGCCTTCTCCCTTCTCCAAGCCTTCTCCTTCCTCAGGCAAGCAAGCTTCTCTCCTAAGACTAGAAAGGAGAGAGAGTCTGTCTCTCTATCTAGAAAGTCCCTCTATTTATCCACCTTCCCAGCCCAGGTTGCATGGCTGGTCTATTGGTATCATCTGGCCTGATCTTGTATACAGGGTGCACCTGCACAGCTCAAACGGTGAGCGTGGCTTTACTTAGAGGTAGGAGGGAATCAGGTGTTAGTCATAAAACTTTGCTAAAGTCTCGGGTGCCTTCTTAGGACTGTCACCACACCTGCTCTCCACATCTCCCCCTTTTTTATTATTTTAGTAAAGAGTTTTGTTTTTGTTCTTGTTCCTCCTCCAGGGAGCTTTGCTGTCCCCCCTTTCCGGGGAGCCTTCCGGGCCCCTTTCTAGCTCTGTCCTTCTCAAAGCAGTTTCTTCCCTACTGCAATGAGTTCTGAATGAGCCTCTGCCCCCTTTTTCGCTCTGTCCTTCTCAAAGCAGTTCCTTGCCAACTGCAATGAGTTCTGAACGAGCTTCCTGGCCCCTTTCTAGCTCTGTCCTTCTCAAAGCAGTTTCTTCCCGACTGCAATGAGTTCTGAACAAGCCTCTGGCACCTTTTTCGCTCTGTCCTTCTCAAAGCAGTTCCTTCCTGACTGCAATGAGTTCTGAACGAGCTTCCTGGCCCCTCTTTCGCTCTGTCCTTCTCAAAGCAGTTCCTTCCCGACTGCAATGAGTTCTGAACGAGCTTCTGGCCCCTTTTTAGCTCTGTCCTTCTCAAAGCAGTTTCTTCCCTACTGCAATGAGTTCTGAATGAGCCTCTGCCCCCTTTTTCGCTCTGTCCTTCTCAAAGCAGTTCCTTGCCAACTGCAATGAGTTCTGAACGAGCTTCCTGGCCCCTTTCTAGCTCTGTCCTTCTCAAAGCAGTTTCTTCCCGACTGCAGTGAGTTCTGAACGAGCCTCTGGCCCCTTTTTCGCTCTGTCCTTCTCAAAGCAGTTCCTTCCAGATTGCAATGAGTTCTGAACGAGCTTCCTGGCCCCTTTCTAGCTCTGTCCTTCTCAAAGCAGTTTCTTCCCGACTGCAATGAATTCTGAACGAGCTTCCGGCCCCTTTTTCGCTCTGTCCTTCTCAAAGCAGTTTCTTCCCGACTGCAATGAGTTCTGAATGAGCTTTCTGGCCCCTTTCTTGTCCCTTTACTTTATTGTCTAAGTTCAGCATCTGCCACGAGAAAGCTCGGACTGCTGCCTCAACGGGGCTGTTCCGCCTCCTCGCCTGCGGGCTGCTCCACCTCCGCCGGCTCCTGTGTGCCCCGCGCCTCTTTTTACGCTGAGCCTGCGGCACTGAGGCCCTTCCAAGTGTCAGCTCACAGTCTCTGCTAGCCGAGCCCTGTTGAAGCCTGGTCTGAAGTCCTGGTTTGAAGTCTCTGCAGCTCTGTTGAAGTCTCTGCAACAAATGTCTTAAGTCTCTTTGTTGTGCTTATGCTGCTCTGTTTATTATTCAGCTTGAGCCTTTTTTGTGAGATGTTTTTCTGCACCCGCTTGCTGATACAGGGGTGTTGCCCGCGGGCCAGGCGCAGCGTTCGCCGTGTGATGAGGCAACAGCTCTGGTGGGAGGCCCCTCGCGGCTGTCCTCCTCGGTGTTGAAGCCATTCATCGCCGCCTCACCTGACCCATGGTCCCAGCGTGCTCAGAGCCCGAGGCCATGACGCTTTCCTTTTCTCTCACGGCCCCCGCGAACTTGTGGGGTGTAGGGCTGAGCTTGGCTGCTGCTCCGCGTCCCGGGTTTCGGCACCAATTGTAGGGAGCACTTGTCTCCCCACAGAAACAATTGTATGTTGCCGCAGAAACAAAGCACCTCTTTGTTGGTTTTTCTCAAAGCGGTTTATTATTTAGGCTTGTAGGTCTTGTCAGAATGGTTTATTCAGGCACATCTTTTCTCTCCCTCCAAGCTTCTCCCTCTAAGCTTCAGGTCTTTCCCGCTAAGCCTTCTCCCTTCTCCAAGCCTTCTCCTTCCTCAGGCAAGCAAGCTTCTCTCCTAAGACTAGAAAGGAGAGAGAGTCTGTCTCTCTATCTAGAAAGTCCCTCTATTTATCCACCTTCCCAGCCCAGGTTGCATGGCTGGTCTATTGGTATCATCTGGCCTGATCTTGTATACAGGGTGCACCTGCACAGCTCAAACAGTGAGCGTGGCTTTACTTAGAGGTAGGAGGGAATCAGGTGTTAGTCATAAAACTTTGCTAAAGTCTCGGGTGCCTTCTTAGGACTGTCACCACACCTGCTCTCCACATTACATGTTGCAGTGAGGAGGCTTAAAAGTGTCTTTCATCCACCTGTGCCCCTTTTCTAAGCCTAGGGAACAATCTGCGGAAGAGGGGGCGTGGTAGAATGTAAAGGCTGTGATTGGGGTGAATGGTGAAACTACAGCGATGTAGTCTGGACACTCATTTGATCAACTTGATTGAACAAACAACCTGTAACCCCCCACTGGATGGTGGGGCTGTGGGGGTTTGGGCACAACAGCCTGCAGATTTGTTTTGCACGAAGGATGCCTGTACTCATGGATTATCACTTATAGCTAAAAAATGAAAAAAAAAACAGAGAAAGATGCAAGACAATTATGGCAGAATACATGATCTGGGATGGGGTGGGGGTGGGGGGGAAGGGAAAGGGAAATATGCCTGATCTGAATTGGAAAATGATGTACGAAATGCACAAAGCATCAATAAAAATTAAATTAAAAAAAAAGTGTCTTTCGTGCAAAGGCACCATACAACATTGCCTCACTACGGGTCTCTTCTACCTCAATCAGTATTTCTATGCAGGCTACATGCATGAGGGCAGGAGTCAACTGCAGCTAAACTGTGACCTTTACATCTTTGGTTTTGGAACTGGAAGACTTTTAAAGCCAACCCCGTACTCAGTGCATATCAGTCACATCGTTTGCCTCCCAACAAAGCAATGGTTCCCGAATGTGGAATGAAAAGAAATTTGTCTAAGCAGCTTGATAATAATAAAATAAGGGGTTACTGGGACTCTTCTTCAGCCTCAGAAGTTAGCTTTCTACCAGTTTCTGTTTCTGCTGGGGACCAGAACTCTGTTAGGTTGTGAGTCTGAGTTTTTGACAGCTGTGTCATCTCTCCAGCCCCAGAATTCTGAATTTTTAACAAGCAAGCATTAAAAAAATCTTGCCACCACAACCCAAGGTTTTGTAAAATACAGTAAAGATGAATTACTAGAGGGCTGACCATACGTTTAGATGCCAATCCTATGTCAAATTGCTATGATGTTTCATAGTTTTACTTCTACACTAATCTAGCTGTGGTTAATTTCAAAATATAGGTCACTGTGTGACTTATATTTTAATCATAACAAGAATATCATTTTCAGAAAATGGATAAGCATGCATTTTTTAAAGTCTGAGTTATCCAGACTTAGCATTATATGCCCAGAATCACAGAATTTAGGAGGCTGAGGTAGGAGGATCTCAAGTTTATGGTCAAGCTGAGATACGTAGTAAGGGCTTATCCCTCAGAATTAATCATGGTGCTGGTGGTAGGGAAACAGAATGAAAGCCTTTTAGCCTGAGTGAAGAATGATATCATGTGATGATGAGAGCTCATAGCTGATAGCTGGAAACATTAAATGCTGAAAATAGCTTTAACACTGACAGTGCTCATGAGAACAGTAATTTATTATTTGTTACCATTGTCTATGTGACAGTGTCTCACGATGTAGCACAGGCTGGCCTCTGACTCACTCCTCCTTATTACACAGGTTTGTATTGATGTCCTGAGCTCAAGCCATGCTCCTAGCTTCCAAAGTAATCTGAGCTACAAATATGCCCCATCTCTGAACCATGAATCTAGCTCAGGCTTCTCTAAGAGTGTTTACATGGGAGCTACCTGCAGTACATATGTGGTAACTGGTAGAAGTACCTTCAAAGAGAAGCAAATAACTAATTTACATCTCAGCAGGTATATGTGAAGGGTGGGCTACAAGATTCATAGCCCCATAGGAGGAGATTATTCCTACATATTTTAAATGTTTTAGAAATCAGTTTAGGTAAGCTTTTCCAAGATGGCAGCTCCAGGGGCAGCAGGTGCATTCTGAGCAGCTAAGGGCAAAGTCAGGGAGGGGGACTTAGGTTACCCCAAGAGTGCTGGGAGGAACTGGAGGTGGTCAGAGGGCATTTGGATTCTTAGGGACTATATTTTGGTGTTATAGACATCACCTGAGGGCATCAGGAGACAACAGGGATAGTCCCAGTGTCATCTGAGCCTTTCTCCTACTGAACTCAGGTACACACCTGGGAGCCTAGCCCTGGTGGATTGGTGGTGTACAGTGGTTCTGTGAGTACATCTCACTGGGTGGGTGATTGGGGTTCACCCCCACTTGGATGTGGGGAACTCCAGCTGCATTGCAGGGAAAGTGTTGTGACCTTCCAGCCCACAGGACCTGGAGTGCCTGTGGCCCTCGGGGTCCAGGTTTGACAGGCCTGCAGGGGGGCGTGGTTTGGACTGGCTTGGTGTTGCATGGCATAGTCCATTGGGCAAACTGTTTGCTGGTTGGGTAAGGGGTGTTAGTACTGTGTTAGTATAGAGTTGAGATTTTGTAGTCTAAAGTATCCACACCTGTACATCAATTAAGACATCAACAAATACCTGAAGAATATAACCAACATCAGTGTCAGCTCAAAAAACACCTAAGCTTCACATTAGAACCACTCCCAACAGAAGCTACCCAAATGCCTAAAGCTCAACGAAAGACTCAGGTGGATTTCCACCAAACACTAATACCTCTATTCAAATACCCTCTAATGAAAACCCCTTGGATATAACTCAGGATACAGATCTCAAAAGAACAATTATGAATATTATTGAAGAAATTAAGGAGTTGAGGGAATTTAGGGAACTTATAAACAAGGAAGTCCAGGATCTAAAAGAAGACAGGGATAAATTAAAAGAGGACAGTGATAAATTACAGAATGAAATTACAAAAGATAGAGAAACATTTAAGAAAATTCAAATTGAAATGACAAAAGAAATGCAACATTCCCCAAACAACTTGGAAAGGATGGGAGAAACCGTTAATAATAAAATGGATATAGTAAAAAATAGAATATCGAGATTGGAAGACAATATGAAAGAATTGGATAAATCAAGTAAAGATTATGAAAAAATGAAAAAAAAACCCACAAGAATGGAATAACCAGGAACTGAGGAGTACTACGAAAGACCAAACCTATGAATTATAGGGATAGAAGAGGAAGAAAACTCACAGGATAACAATATGGCCCAGGTCTTCAAAAAAATTTTTAGAGGAAAGTTTTCCCAAATTAAACCAAGAGATACTGTGGTGGTTTGAATGAGTGTCCCCCATAGGCTTTAATTATTCAGACATTTGTCTCCAGTTGGTGGCACTGTTCTTGGAGGTCTTAGAAGGTGTGGCCGTGCTAGAGGAAGTATGTCACTGGGGGCAGGCTTAGTGAGCTTAACAAGCCTTGTGGTCTCCAGTCACTCTCTTGGCTTCCTGTGCTCATTGCGAGATGTGACCCTCGGCTTGCTGCTCCAGCTCCAGCAGCCATGCCTCCTGCCACAATGGACTCTAATTCCCTGGAACCATCAATCTTAAGCTCAAATAAACTCTTCCTTTTATAAGTTCCTTCGGTCATGGTGTTTTATCACAGCAACAGAAAAGTGACTAATACAGATACCTATATGAGTATTAGAAGCATACAGAATTCCAAGCAGACGGAACCAGAAAAGAAATTTTCCATGCCATATCATAGAAAAAAACACTAGATGTTCAAAGCAAAGAAAGGATACTGAGGGCTGCAAAAGAAAAACAAGTTACGTACAAAGGAAAACCTGCCAGAATTGCAGCTGATTCCTCAATGCAGAAAAAATAAAAGCCAGAAGAGCCTGTTCTAAAATATTCCTAGTTCTAAAAGAATATAGATGCCAACCCAGAGTACTTTATACAGCAAAAATATCTATTATAATTGGAGAAAGGAAAATGTTCCATGATATAAATAAGTTGAAAGAATTCCTCTCCAATTAGCCTGTGTTCCGTCTATAAAGAGAAGCTCAATATAGAGGAAAGTTGCCTTGTGCTCCAAAGGGAAGCCCAGTCTAGCAAGACCTGACCTTGTCCTCGGTAGATGGAACTGGTTAAGAATGGGCAGAAGGAGCCAGGTGCTCCCCCCCCCAAAAAAAAAACCCAAGTTCCCCTGAAGACCAGAACCTCAAATGACCTAGAGACAACAAAGTTTATTTAATCTGGGATAACTGTGCGGACTTAAGCACTCAAAAGAAAGTATAATCAAAAGATATAGTCAATATATATTTTTTAAAGCCTGAAAATTTGTGCCTCCACATATTGGGTGTAAAGTTATATGAAATAATGTTAAATGGGAATAAAAACCTTAGGTATTAGCCTTGATGAACAGAGTAGGTCACCTGCAGCCAAAGGACAAGTCCTCTATTATTGTTAATTAATACTCAATAAAAAATTCTTTCTTTCTAGCAACTATCTAAGTGGAAACTCATATCCTGACTATTAAAAAGCCCGAAAAGCAGATCCTGATACCAGACATCATGGCCAAATGAAGAAGGAGAAACCTAATAAATGGATGCTTTGAAACCCCTGGTCAAGAAATTCTAATGGACTTTTAAGTTGGACATTGGAGTTCACCCTGTTCTTACTTCTCCTGGTCCCCTGCCTAGATCATGTACCTAACTACTCCTGCCTTCATTTCACTTTCACAGGCACCAGTAAAGGAATTTTTCCTTCTATAGTTATACTTGGGGTCTTTTAGATTGACCCTATGAATGGGGGATACCCTAGTTGTCACACCCAACATCCTTTTTCAACTTGGAAGCAGTCAGAGTGGTCGGCATACTGATTCATTTCTGGCAATTGGGATGACCCTTTTCAGAGGGTAACATAACTAAATAGGAGCTGGAAATTGATTTAGGAACTTTAGGGATGAGACCCCCCCAAATTAACCAGACTTTTTCTCAGCTGAGAACTCAAGGCTTCCTGGACTAGCCAGTAAACACATATCCTTTTGGTAGCCCTGAAGAGTGGGAAAAGAAGAAAGAAAATAAAGGGGGAAGAATAAAAAAGAGAAGTACATACCAAGCCCCACAGATTGATTCTTATTTCACCAGAATAAGAAATGGAAATCCCTTCCCCCCTTTTTTTGTTCTTGTTGCTTTGTTTTGTTATTGTTATTTTGTGTTGTTCCTGTTTTACTGTGAAAAGAAAAAAAATTAAAGAAGAAATTCTAAAAAAATCAGTATAGGTAAATATTTAGCATATATTTGGCCTTTTAATTTTCTTAAGGCTTGCTATTGTTAACACAAATTTTCATTTAGATTCAGACTGTCATCTGATAAATACTGAAAATCATTATTATCCATGTTTAAATCTATACACAATTTCTTATCTAATACCACATAACATTAAAAAACATCCCTGAAAAATAAACCTTTTTCTAGTCTGCAGAAGGAGCTAGTCAGATATCAACGTTTGGAAGGATGTAACAGCTCTTACATAGTTTAAGCATGTGTGTGGAGACATGAAACATAGGACTAAGTACCTAGGGAGGCAGGGCAGGGCTGGAGAAGACTGGAGCCTTTGAGTCCTATTGGAGAAACTTCAATTAATTTAGAATTTTATAAAAGCAGGTACCATGCAACTCATCAGAGATTTAGACAAATCTTTTTTTTTTTTTTTTTTTTTTAGCATTATCTATAAAGTATCTTCTCTTTATTTAAGTTAAACAATTTCAAGGATGGTTTCCATCTATAAAATGGACAAAGTACAAGCTCTGTACAGCAGTTCTTTTTTAAAAATCAACTGGAAAAAAAATTACCAAACTATATTTTGAATTTGCAAAACATACAGATAGCATCGTTTTTTTTTCAGCTTCACAGAGACACAAGGACCACCACAAAGACAGCCGCCTTTGCCCGCGTGCTCTTTGGGCTTCTGGAAGTTTTGAGTTTTAAAAACAGGAGTGAGAGGATGGGATAGCCCATTGACTACAAAACAACGCAAGCGTGGCGAGTCACTTTGGCACACTGCGTCATGTAAGTGTGGCTCACCGCAGTGCCCTGCCCAGCCTGCCTCTGTTCAGAGCCCAGTTGAGTGGCCCGCAGGTGGCCAGACAATCAGATGGTACAAAGGTGATGAGATCACAGGGTGGGGTGCAGGTGTGTGGGTGGACACACACCTGGTTAAAAACAGCCCAAGTTGCTTCACATCTGTGGTTTTTCCCTCTGATAAAAGCAGCAGAGACAAATGTTCTTAAACTAAAGAACTCACACTTAAATGTAAAGATGGAGGCAAGCCCTTTTTTTTTTTTTAGTTTTTATTGATGCTTTGTGCATTTCATACATTTTTTCCAATTCAGTTCAGGCTTATTTCCCTTTC
>VZQC01007304.1:497939-550870 GCA_009823505.1 Rhizomys pruinosus
AGATGTTATAAGCCACAGTAAGACCCTGTCATATTTAACAGGGGGGAAAATTGTAATTCATGGATTAACATATCCAAACATGTGTCTATGCTAAAGTAACCTACCATAACTATTAGTGCTGCTTAAATACCTATATATCTAATTGCTTGTTCTTCATTAGTAGGATCGAAAGGTTATTCCTGGACAAACTGTCAGCCCATGAAAGGAAACAGCCAGAATTGACCAGAGTCCAAGTCAACAGCTCCAGAGAGAGTGGACTGTTTTACCTCTCATCCACCTGTGCCCCTTTTCTAAGCCTAGGGAACAACCTGTGGAAGAGGGGGCATGGTAGAATGTAAGGGCTGCGATTGGGGTGAATGGTGAATCTACAGCAATGTAGTCTTAGGGCTTATAGAAAGTACCCTCATGTCATGCTGGGACCTGTTGGGAAGTAGCACCATTCTGTCCTGGTCATCCAGAAATGACATTAATGCAAAGGTACTGGGCTCTCATGTCCCCTGACTAGGAATCAGCTACAGTGCTGGAGTCCAACAGAGTAGGTCCAATAGACCTCTAATTTGAAGATTATCCAGGATCTATTACACACATCTCCACAGTACTAAAGAGGATACAGCAGAAGAGAAGCTCTGGGGAAGCCTGGCCCAAGCTTCAGGAGCCCTCCTCCAGGAAGACACACAGGATGCTCTTAACTCTGCCAGCAATGAGTTGTGTCAACTGCTTTGGTCTGCCTATGTCCCCTGAAATGTGTCTGCTGAGACCCAGATCCTCAGCTTGATGGTGACAGAGGTGGGGCCTTTGGGAGGTGAGTAGGATATGAAGGTGAGACCCTCATTAATAGGACTCAGGCCTTTACAGGGTCAGACACAAGAGAAATCTTGTGAGTATCTTGTGAGGACATAGCAAGAGAGCAAGGAGGAAACTTCACTAGGAACTGAACCACCTAGCACTATGATCTTGAAATTCCTGGCTCTCAGAACTAAGGCAGAGATAGTTTCTGTTGCTTGGACCACACAGAATAAACTGGTAGCAATACTATTGCATAGAAGGAAACGTCAAACAAGGAATCTGGTAGATACTTGGTGATCGGGGCTTTATTGGGATCCTGTCACAGGAGGATCTGATTAACCTGTTCCAAAATTCCAGATCCTGAAAAAATAAGCAAAGGCTGTGCATGAGTAGCACAGTCTCAGTGAACCACATACATCAGTAAGGGAGGGGTGGTGGTGCGTGGAAACATTCCCCATACCCAAGTTCCCAGATTCTAGTCAAGGACCAATCTTGTAACAAAAGATAAGCAGCCATGTCTGTCATGGACAAGTTTTTTCTAAATTCTATCTATCTATCTATCTATCTATCTATCTATCTATCTATCTATCTATCTATCATCTATCTATAAATTCAAAGCACTAAATTACTTAATTACTTCCCCATGTCAGACTGACATGAAAAATTTACATCTGGTAATGATAAAAATGGTGT
This sequence comes from Rhizomys pruinosus, assembly GCA_009823505.1. Classification (NCBI taxonomy): domain Eukaryota; kingdom Metazoa; phylum Chordata; class Mammalia; order Rodentia; family Spalacidae; genus Rhizomys; species Rhizomys pruinosus. The sequence continues at coordinate 499,419 of VZQC01007304.1, forward strand.
TGATTTCTCTTTTCATTTCTTCTCTTATATCTGCTCAGTATCACCCAAAAAGTACAAGTGTCCTAATTGTATGCAATTCAATTTTTAAAAATACCTTAGAAAATGTATGTTTATTTACTACCAAAACTTAACTGCTTTTATAACAAAAGTTTTACTGCTTGCAATATGGAGATGGACGTTTTGAAAAAGAGATGAACATTTAAATGCCTTTTGATGCATTTACTCAAGCTAATCAAATGGGCATTTGGCCAGCTATTTAAAACGTTTAAACAAAATGCAATTGATATCATGCTTCTTATGCATCCAAGTTTTACAAATTAGTCAGTATGAGGGATTCATTTCAAGTATTAACATTTGCTGGGGAATTGTGAACTCAAGAGGCATTCATTTGCCAAACTATATTTTTATTTTATTTATTTTTAATTTTTATTTATTTTTGCATGTGTATGAATGTGCTGTCTGCATGTAGGTTTGTGCACCCATGTCGTGCAATGGGGCAGAGGTCAGAAGAGGGTGTTGGATTCCCCTGGAACTGGAGTTCTCTTGGAATTGGAGTTACAGACAGTTCTTAGCCACCATGTAGGTGCTGGGGATCAAACCCGGGTCCTCTGCAAGAGCAGTTGGTGCTCTTAACCCCTAGGCTATCTCTCCAGCCCCAACTATATTTTTAAATATTGTATATTTTAATGATCAAACCAAATTAAAAGCACTTTCTACTGATCTTAATAAAATGTCATATTACCTGACTCAGCACAGTAAGCAAATGGACACTCATCTCCTCCAAAACCTGGACAAAAGGCAAGCTGAACCCCATGTTCATATGATCTCAAGCTCTAAATGAATGAGGTGTTGTCAGGAAGACCCTGTGGGCATGCATACATGCATGAAGCACTGTTGGAGTTGGGCAGACACTTAGCAGGAGTGGAATTATGACTCAACCAAAACTGTGCTGATTTACCCAGCAGAATATTTGACATTACCACATCATGAATAGCAGAATTTTCTCCTTGATGAAAATATCTTTTCATCAAACTGCAAAATAAGCTCTTGATATAAAACAGAACATATATAAAGTGCCAGTTAAAATCAGATCCTAGTCACTTTAAATAAACACATGACTACGTGCGGTAAATGAGGAATTTCTGAGGATGCCAGCAGGACAAGGCAGAGCAGATGTAGATGTGGCAAGGGTGAAAAGGCTCAAGGCACCGACATGTGCCAGGCCCATGGAAACCTTGCATTTGTTTTGTGAGCCCATGAATTTGATCATTAAATACAAAACTATGAGAGCTACACTTTAGGTTCCTAAAGAGAATAGGTGATTTTAAAGCAATATTACAGAAAATGACTGCAGTTAAAAGTTGATGGATAACACCTGCCTCCCAACATCCCCTTCTCCTGAGTTCCCTCATCCCCTGCCACCATCTGATCTTCTTTAAGGGGATGACTTTTTTAAAATTTATTTATTTATTTATTTATGTGTATGAATGCACTTTCTGTATGAAGGTTTGTGCACCTGTGTCGTGCAATGCCGCAGAGGTCAGAAGAGGGTCTCGGATTCCCCTGGAACTGGAATTCTCCTGGACTTGGAGTTACAGACGGTTCTCAGCCGCCATGTTGGTGCTGGGGATCGAACCTGGGTCCTCTGCAAGAGCAGTCGATGCTCTTAACCGCTAGGCCATCTCTCCAGCCTAGGAGATGACTTTAAAGGTGACTAGACTCCAGTAGATGAACTTGCACTAAGGAACATCTGGGCACCTGACTGGATAGGCATTAACAAGTATGACGGGATGCATGAAATCTGTTGTGAGGCTATGGGAGGTGTGGATGGGGGAGGGGCTCTAAGTATGAGCAATATTTACTATATGAAATGCACAAAAACTCAATAAAAATATGCATAAGAAGCTGGAAATATTAACTTGTAATAATTTTAAAAAGCATCTATCACATTAAAGAAATTAACACAGTGCAATAATAATACTTGAAAGCCAAGTTCTGGGACATTTCTATTATGCCATTTGGTTCCTTATTTATAGGAAAATGAAAAGTTATGATAGATTTTACACCATTACAAATAAGAAAACTGCATCTGAATATTACAAACCAGCTCTCTTTCTCTCTCTCTCTCTCTCTCTCTCTCTCTCTCTCTCTCTGTGTGTGTTGGACAAAAGTGTCTGACTACAAGTTTCACATGCCAAGAGCTAGGAGGCTGGTCCCTTCTTGTTTGCCTGGACATTTTCTGCACATGATGTATGTGCTCAACAGTCACCTAACTAGTACTCCCACAAACATGAGGGCTGGAATTTATTGCGAGAAAATAGTTTAAAGGAGAGAAAAATTTACATAAATATATAGAATAAATCTGTATTAGGTATCTGCATGAATGCAGCAATGGCTCATTAATATGATTAAATAATTATAGTAATATAATTAATGTAATTAATACCAAACTCTGAAACAATCAATATACTCAACAACTTTAAAAAGGCATAAATTGGGGCTGGAGAGATAGCCTAGCGGTTAAGAGCACCGACTGCTCTTGCAGAGGACCTGGGTTTGATCCCCAGCACCCACATGGCGGCTGAGAACCGTCTGTAACTCCAATTCCAGGAGAACTTCAGTTCCAGGGGAATCTGAGACCCTCTTCTGACCTTTGCAGCATTGCACAACACGGGTGCACAGACCTACATGCAGACAGTACATTCATACACGTACAAAAATAAAATTAAAAAAGGCATAAATTATTATATATAAATATATGGCCTTTATAACATCAAAAATCTATTTCTTCCTTGATTATAGACTTTTAAGAGGTAGCAGTTAGTTTCTAGTTAGGAACATGGTCTTATTTGATCTGGCACAAAGCCTTAGATGCAGTACAGTGCCACTAGAGTGAAGAGTAATATTAGTCATTATACTCAGCCACATAACATCATTACAAGGACTAAAAGTACCTTTATTTTACAGATCAAAAATTGGGGTTAAGATGGCAAGTAACTTGTTCAGAGCAATATAGCTAGTTGAGTGGTAGGGTCATGATTTTGTTCTGGTCTCTGCAGAATGCAAGGTCTTGCCAGCATCGTGGGAGGAGATGAACATCCCATAGGTGATAACTGCTACACTGAAAGTGAGGGACCTATGTCCTACTCACTTGTTCACTCATTCACACAGAAAACATATACTACATGCCTAGACTGTGGGGGTCCACTCTGATGGGTTCACTCATGACAGCAAAGGTTAGGATCTGTATGCGGTCAAGAACTGGAAAAGTATAAAATAAAATCAAGAAAGTGGTGTTAGGAACAGTAAGGAGAATTATTTAGTGTTTTCAAAATGTTTTTAACTTTTTAATTGAATTTTTGTGTATTTCACACATAACATCTTAATCAATCTTAATGGCCTTTATACCCCCTTCTCTGTGGCATCCTCTCACAGCCCCCCTCTGAAGTTCATGCATTCCATCATTGTGTTAGGGCCTATTGTGCAAAAATATTGTCCCCAGCCATTCCTCAGTGCCAGTTCACCCAGTGAGCTGTAATCAGAGTCCCTCTCTTAAAGAAAGCCAGTACTTCCTCACCCGACCACAATCAGGTGCTGATATTTCTTTGGCTAAGATTGGGTTCTGCTGCCCACTTCTGAAGTTCCATGCTGGATTTTTGTCAGGTTGATATTTAACCATTTAGCTAGTAATGATATTTATCTCTCTTTATAGAATCTACAAAGTTTTAAGGTTTTTTTTCCAAACAAATATGCTACCAAGCTGGGCATGCGAATGAATACCTTCAATTTCAGCAGTCAGGAGACTGACACAGGAGAATCTCATGTCTGAGCCTGCACTACACATCAAGACTGAGCTGAAACTGTCATCAAGCAAAACTAATAAGCTAGTCAAGAGATTTTTTTTAAGATTTGGGGAGAACTTTAGGCTCATATGTATTCGAGGATAAATAATATCTTCAAGCTTCTTTTGACTTACATGCTAATGAAATTGAGTTTTATTTTTGCCTTTGAACACCAAGATGGTTCAGCAGGTAACAACCCCGGCTGCCAAGTCTGATCCCCAGGATTCACATAATGGAAGTACAGAACCAATGACTCTTGGTAGCAGTCCTCTGAAGTCCACATGTGATGTGTGCTCACACATGCATACAGATTTTCACTGATTTCTAAGTAATGATCCTGTCACTAAATCAAAATACATGTAAAATTATTTTGAATTTTTTTGAAGGTCAATTATCAGTAATTAATATGTAATTTTGAGTTGTATTATGTTTAAATGCAATACTCATTGTTTAAAATCATGATTCTTCAAATTACTTGGTTAGGCTGAGTTGTTAACATGTCTTATGGATTTTATTTTTAAAATGTAATAAACAGCCAGGCGTGGTGGCACACAGTTTAATCCCAGCACTCTGGAGGCAGAGGCAGGCAGATCTCTTTCTAGTTCAAGGCCAGTCTGGTCTACATAGCAAGCTCTAGGGCAGATGGGAATAAAGGGAGACTCTGTCTTAAAACTACCCAAAAAATGTAATAAACAGGTCCTGCCCACTCCTGGTCTTGACCAGCCTGGTCCTGGTAAGTTAGTCACAGCCCCACCCATGCCGCCTCCTTCTCCACATGCCCAGGGCTAACCTGGATCTTTGTTCATGCTCCAGATCAGCCTGGGTTAGCTATTATTGTTGACCTCACACACTGGACCAGCCCCAAATCATTCTTGCCCCTCCAATCAAAACACAATAGTGAGAATCTGAATCACTATACCTGATCCAAATTCAACAAAACTACTATAACAACAAAAATAGAAGCACACTTCCACTCAACAAAGTCAGGCTAGAATTTCATATCAGGCACATAACCAACAAAAGAAGTCCATATATGCAGGTCACATCTCAAAAATACGATGCGAAAAACCAAGAGAGTATGTCCCAAATCAAAACCATTAATTCTATAGATATTTTCTATGATGAGAACTATCCAGAGGAATCCCAAGACAAAGAACCAATAGAGATTTTTTTTTTACTGGGTCAGTCATTGCTGTGTTTATTAGGTGTTACACTGGATAGAACACTTTCTACCTGGGCAGCTTGTACAGTATTGAGCTAGTCCTCAGGGAGGCAGCTTCCAGGTCAGTTCCAGCTTCATTGCTCCAAGTCCAATGTCTAAAATATGCCCTGTCTTCAACAGCTGACTTGAAAAGACAGAAGATCCTGGAGCAATGTAGTCCATCTAAATGGCTAGAGATGCCAATCCAGATTACTTTATCCAGAAAAACAATCTGGCATAGCTGAATGAGAAAAACTTTCCATGATATAAACAGGCTGAAAGAATTAATGTCCATGAAACCAGCCCTAGAGAAAATACTGGAAATAATACTTCAGACTGAAGAGAAAAACAAACTCAGCCAAGAGACTACAGAAAGAAAACAAATGAAGATATAATTATGGAAACACAAAACAGTACTAAGATTATAAACAAAATGGCAGTAGGCACCACATAGCTTTTAGCAATAAATGTAAACATTAGTGACCTCAACTCCCAAATCAGAAAACAGCTTAGTTGAATGGACTAACAAACACAATCTATCTTTTTGTTGCCTATCAGAAACTCATCTTACTTTCAAGGACAGGAACCACCTTCATGTGAAAGTACTGAAAACAAGTATTGGAAGTAAATGGAACCTGGAAATAAGCAGACATTGCCACCCTAACATCTGACAAAGTAGACTTCAACCTAAAGTTAGTGAGAAGAGACAAAGAAGGGAACTTCCTCCTTTTCTAGTGGAAGTTATGTCTTTTTTTTTCTAATGAAAGTTGTGCCTCTTTTTTTTTGGCTGCAGCACAGTCTGCCAGAGCCGAGCTACTCATTTCAGAGTTTGCTTGTTCCAATGTATACTTTTTATTAAATTTTTGTGCATTTCATATGGGAACTTCATTTTGATCGAGGAATAATTAACCAAGAAGATATTATAATCCTAAACATATATTCACAAAATCCTGGTACATGCTATTTCATAAAAACAATACTACTGGACTTCAAGACACAGATTAAACCCAAGTTAGTAATAGTAGATGATTTTAATACTACACTTTCTCCAATAGAGAGATCATCTGGACAAAAAAATAAACAGAGAAACATTGGAATTATATGTAAAACTAATGTTTACATTTAGTGCTAAAAGATAACAATTGGACCTAACAGACATTTACAGTATATTCCATCCAAACACCAATGAATATACACTGTACTCAGCAGCCCATGTAAGTTTTTCTAAAATAGACCAGATATTGTTACACAAAACAAATTTCAATAAATAAAGAAGAATTGAAATAACTTCGTGTATCCTATATGACTATGAAGCACCATGTAAGGAGCTCAGTGCATTATATATGTGTATTTATAAATGTATACATGTATATGTTATAATAATAATCAAAGAAGAGGACATGAAGTTGAAAGGAAATAGGGGGACATGGAAGTAGGAGCTGGAAGGGGTAGTGGGAGGGGTGGACATGATGCAAGAATAATATTCATTTATGAAGTTCTCAAAAATATGATAAATAAGATTTAGTCAACATGATTTTAAAATATTCACTTGGAATTTGAGAGGACTAACAACACTATAGATATAAAAACCTAAATAAGTACCTTTTTTAATATCAAAGTATATAAAGCATAGTTTAATATGAATTCACTTAACATTAATATATATTTACATTAACACTATAATTCTTTACATGTGTCCTATAGTTCAATATTGTTATTTAGATATTTATCCAATGGCTAAGCCACCTCTCTAGCACCCCAATTACCGTAAAAAAATAATAAATTGTTAGCTTTGGTAAATTTTCCATGTACATGAATTGCAGATTAGTTAAACAAGATGTTTTTCCAACAATGAGGCGTGGTGGAGGTTTTTAGGGTGCTTTCTTCAATTTTAGGTCAATGCGTTCCTCAAACCCTATGGCTTTGGTTTTTTCTCTTTCAGCAATTTAAGAAGTCCTATTATTTCTAAATGGGAAAAGAAATTGTTCAGTTGTGATGAAGCATTTTTGTTCAAGTCTAACTTTACTAAGAAATCTGATTTTTTTCTCCACTGGAAATAATAGTGTGTGGATCGTGAAATACAGAGGAGAAGGTTTAACCCTACTATGGGGCCCAGCTCCAATGCAGAAATAGCACGGGCCCTCTGGCCAGCCTGGCACGCTAAGCACAAAATCCCTTACACATTTAATTTTAACAAATTTTGTTGAACTACCCAGCCTCTATTATGTAAACCAATGTAATAAATTCCCTTTTGTAATGTATGCACATTGTTTGTTCTTCTAGAGTTCCTGCTTATTTGTATTTTTCTATAATTTGCAGAACCTATGTCTTTAAATAGATTTACAAAAAAAAATCACATATAAGAAAGTGAGAGAGACCGGGGGAAGAAGGAGACAAGCCAGAGTCAGGAGTGGGAGCGGGGCACTGTCAATGGAAAAGTACGTCAAAATACATGACAGAATCCACAGAAATTATCCTTAGGAAATCTAACATTATAAAGCAGGAACATACTCCAACAAAAAACTTAAAAAGTAAATAAATTCTATCCCCTTCATGTTTGACTTCTTTGTTCATTTGTAAGTTAAAGAAACAAAAAAGTACATTTGTACTTAACCATCTAATAGGACCAGAATGTAAGACAATTCTATACAATTTCAGAAGACAAAGCTATGGCTTTGTATTTTTGTAAAATCTATATTCCTGGGGGCTGGAGAGATGGCCTAGCGGTTAAGAGCGCCGACTGCTCTTACAGAGGACCCGGGTTCGATCCCCAGCACCCACATGGCGGCCGAGAACCGTCTGAAACTCCAATTCCAGGAGAATTCCAGTTCCAGGGGAGTCCGACACCCTCTTCTGACCTCCGCGGCATTGCACCACACGGGTGCACAGACTTGCATGCAGACAGTACATTCATACACATACAGAAATAAATAAAAAATTTTTTAAAAATTTAAAAATCTATATTCCTTAAATTAACACAGATAAAAATCATTCTACTCGGGTTTAAACATGGTCATAATTAAGTGACCAGTTGGAACACATGCCAGGCAGGAATTCTGGGTCTTCTCTCTGCATCTCAGCCCATCATCTTGTTGACATTTATCAATAAAGTGTGGACTAGGTTTTATAGTTCTGTGACTTTGATTCTATGAAGCCTAGAGTGCAGTTCTCAAAGTGTTCAAGGACTAGCATCAGTGCCCATTGAAAGTGTTAGACATGGAAATCCTAACGTCCTCCATTTACTCAGATCTCTGGAGATCACCTCAGTAATGTGATGTGAAAGGCTGTGATAGCCACCCTTCAAATTGGCTCTCAGTGGTTCCTGCCTGCTGATCATGCCTCTCACATCAAAGACACTGACTTACTTATGGCATCATAAACACATCATCACTCCGTTCTTGAGTCCCCTTGGCTCTCCTGCTCTTGGGAAGACAGGTATCAGTCCACATTTCCTTCTGGAGTCTTAAAACCCGAGGCCTCTTGCCAGCAGCCCAGCAAGTAGGCCAATTTGGAAGCCTAGAGATGGGTGATTATAAGCCTTTGAGAGATTGTAAGCCAGAGCCATTCAACCAACGTGCTTCCAGATTACTGACCCATACAAGCTCTTAACTGAAGGTTCAGCTAATACCTGAAGGTCTTAACTGCTGACTGCTGTTTTCAGTTTCTAAGTTTCCTTTGCAGCAATGGATCCTGGATCACTATGGGTGATGAGACATGCTAACCTCTGAGGGCCAGTGAGGAATACATTCACCGAATCCTGCCATTATTCAGAATCTGAGAGAGATTAGATCCAAAGCCTCTCGCTAATGCCCAAATTCAAAGATGTGTAAGTTACTTATAAAATGGTATAGCGGGCTGGAGAGATGGCCTAGCAGTTAAGAGCGCTGACCGCTCTTGCAGAGGACCTGGGTTCGATCCACAGCATCCACATGGCAGCCTAGAGCCGTCTGAAACTCCAATTCCAGGAGAACTCCAGTTCCAGGGGAATCCGACACCCTCTTCTGACCTCCGCAGCACTGCACAACACGGGTGCACAGACTTGCATGCAGACAGTACATTCATACACATACAGAAATAAATAAAATTATTTAAAAAATTTAAAATGTTATAGCATTATTATATACCTGTGTACATCTTCCTGTGCTTTGTATCATATATCAATGACTTATAATATTTAAAACAATATCTTATATAGTTTTATTGTTTAGGGAATAATGACAAGAGAAAAGGTCTGTTAACAGTCAATAAAGACAATTTATTTTTAAAATATTTTAGTAGGTGGCTGTTTGAGTCTGTGGGAGTGGAACCCATAGGTATGTACAGCAAGTCTAATTTTTTAATATAGTATGTTTCAGGCCAAAGTCATGATATGTGCAAGACAGCACTGTTCAACCTTTGATGTGGCCTGTTATTTTCCTTCATTGTACACAGATGTGTTTATGTTAAACTGTGTACATGAACCTGAGCAATGTCTGTTCCCATTTTGCTGCACTGTAAATACAGGGAGGTGGGACCCCTCATTCCCTCACTACCATGGGGTCCCGCTTACAAAGGAGGTACTCAACTTATATCAGTTAATATCTCTTGATAAATGTGGCTTCCTTTATTCACTGTCACCCATGTACATGATAACTTCAGACTCCAGTGACATACCTCTGAACAGGACTAACATCACTAGATCTGGGGGTTAAGGAGTATCTCATTGAGAATCTAATTTCCCCACTGGATTCATTTCCACATGAAGAAATGTGCTTCCTATTTAAAGGAATTGCTTTAAAAGTTCTGCTATTTCACATGTCCGAATTCTTGTAAGAAAATGAGGGCTATCTGAGATCTCCTCAGCCCAGCAGAAGGAAGAGCAGGAGACAGACCACAGTGCAATAAAGCTCAACATCAACACCAGGACAAGCCCTCCTGCCTACAAGAACACATGGAGACTAAACAACACACTCTTGAATAATGAATGGGTCAAGGGAGAGACAAAGAAAGAAATAAAAACATTCCTGGAACTGAATGACAATGACAATACAACACAACAAAACCTATGGGATACCTTAAAAGCAGTCCTAAGAGGGAAGTTTATAGCCCTGGGTGCCTACATTAGAAAAACAGAAAGAGCACAAGTGAATGATCTAACACTACAGCTAAAAGCACTTGAGAGGCAACAACAGATGAACCCTAAACGCAACAGACAGGAAGAAATAACAAAAATCAGAGCAGAAATCAATGAAATAGAAACAAAGAAAACAATACTAATAAAAGCCCTAAGCCAAAAGTTGGTTCTTGAACGAGAAAATTTAACAATCAGAAACGATAGACAGACACTTATCTCAGTTAACCAAAAGAAAGGGGGAAAAACTCCAAATCAATCCATGATGAAAGGGGAAAATTTCACAACAGACAATGAAAAGATCCAGACAATCATACAGGAATACTTCAAAAATCTATACTCTACTAAGTTTGAAAACCTAGAAGAAATGGATGAATATCTGAAATCCTGGTAATCACCAAAATTCAACCAAGAAGAGATCAACAGCTTACACAGACCCATAATATATGAAGAAATTGAAGATGTAATAAGAAACCTCCCATATAAAAAATGCCCAGGCCCAGATGGTTTCACAGAAGAATCCTATAAAACATTTCAAAAAGACTTAGAACCATTATTACTCAAATTGTTTAGCAGGATAAAAACAGAGGGAATTCTCCCAAATTCCTTCTATGAAGCCAGCACCACTCTATCACCAAAACTGGGCAAAGATACAACCAAAAAGGAGAAATACAGACCCATCTCATTAATGAACACAGATGCAAAAATTCTAAACATGATACTGGCAAATTGCATACAGACCCACATAAAGATCATCCATCATGACCAAGTTGGACTCATATCAGAGATGCAGGGATTGTTCATCATACAAAAATCAATAAATATCATCAAGCATATAAATGGACTGAAAGACAAAAACCACACGATCATCTCAATTGACTCAGAAAATGCCTTTGACAAAATCTAGCATCCCTTCATGCTAAAAGTCCTAGGGGGAATTGGATTATAGGGATCATTCCTCAATGTAATCAAAGCCATATACAGGAAACCCACAGCCAATATCATCCTAAATGGGGAAATGACAGAAACATTCCCTTTAAAGGTAGGAACTCAGCAAGGCTGCCCCCTGTCACCACTCCTCTTCAATATACTGCTTGAAACACTTGCTAGGGCAATAAGATATGAAAAGGTAATTAGATGAGTACTTATTGGAAAAGAGGAAGTCAAGCTACCCCTTTCTGCTGATGATATAATTGTTTACTTAAGGGATGCTAAAAACTCCACCAGAAATCTAGAAATGATTAAGAGCTTCAGTAAAGTGGTAGGATACAAAATTAACCTAGAAAACTCACTAGCCTTTCTTTACACCACCAACAAGCAACTGAAGAAGGAATTCGAGGAGACCTTCTCACTCACAATAGCCTCAAAACCAATAAAATACCTAGGAACAAACCTGACCAAAGACACCAAAGATCTCTACAACAAAACTTTTAAACACCTGAAGAAGGAAATTGAAGAAATTCATCAGAAGATGGAAAAACCTCCCATGCTCATGGATTGGGAAAATTAATACAGGAAAAATGTCCGTTCTGCCAAAACTCTTGTTTAGATTTAATGCAATTCCAATTAAAATCCCCAAGAGTTTCTTCACAGGCTTGGAGAAAAAAGTCCTTAATTTCATTCAGAAGAAGATAAGACCCTCAATATCCAAAACAACCCTGAGTGAAAAGAGCAATACGGGGGGGGATCTCTATACCAGACTTCAAACTATACTATAGGGCTATAGTCATAGAAACAGCTTGGTACTGGCACAAAAACAGACTTGTTGACCAATGGAACAAAACTGAAGTTCCAAACTTGAGCACATACAATTTCAGCCACCTCATGCTTGACAAGGGGGCCAAGAAGACACAATGGAGGAAAGACAGCATCTTCAGCATGTGGTGCTGGCAAAACTGGACCACCACCTGTAGAAGAATGAAATTAAACCCCTACCTCTTGCCCTGTACAAAAGTCAACTCCAGATGGAAAATGTTTCTCCAGTCAAATCCAGACGGATTCAATGTGAAACCCCAAAGTCTGAAGGCGATAGAAGAAAAAGTTGGCAGCAGACTACAAGACATAGGCATAGGAAAAGACTTCCTAAATCAGACAGCAGCTGCAAAAGAATTAAGGTCAAGAATTCACAAATGGGACCCCATTAAACTCAAAAGCTTCTGTACAGCAAAAGAAACAATCAAGGAAGTGAAGAGAAAACCCACAGAGTGGGAGCAAACCTTCACCACAGACACATCTGACAAAACATTGATTTCCAGAACATCTAAACTACTCAAAAAACAAAAGAGAAAGAAAACAAATGGCCCACTCAATAGATGTAGCAAAGAGCTGATCAGAGACTTCACAAGTGAGGAATTACAGATGGCTGAGAAACATCTTAAAAAGTGTTCACTGTCACTACTAATTAAGGAAATGCAAATCAAAACCACTTTAAGGTATAATATTAATCCATAAGACTGGCTAGGATCAAGAAAACAAATGATACCAAGTGCTCGAGAGGTTATGGGGAATGGGGAACACTCATTCACTGCTGGTGTGAATGTAAACTGGTACAGCCACTATGAAAAGCAGTGTGGAGAACCCTGGGAAGATTTGGAATGAACTTGCCACCCGACCCAGCCATACCACTCCTGGGCATGTACCCTCAAGACTCACGCCACCACAGAGATACATGCACGGCCATGTTTATTGCAGCTCTCTTCACAATAGCAAGGAGCTGGAACCAACCTAAATGCCCCTCAACTGACGAGTGGATAGAGAAAATGTGGTACATCTACACAATGGAGTTTTATGCAGCAGTAAAGAAAGACGACATCACGAGTTTTGCAGGAAAATGGCTGGAGCTAGAGGACATCATGCTGAGTGAAGTAACACAGTCCCAGAAAAACAAACGACGAGTGGTATTCCTTATCTGTGGATGCTAGTGCCAATTACCTAGTTGTAAATATTTCTTGTGTAGGGCCCCCTGAGCTTTTGTCCAAAGCAGTTGGGCGTAATGCATATTGGAAACAACAACAACAACAACAACAACAACAACAACAGAAAGGACTACATCAAAGAACTGTCTGAAACACTGAATTTCTGCTCAAAACAGTCAACTTCCTCATGGAGAATATTGAGAAAGACTGAGAAAGAGATGAAAAGCATGTTTGGCAGAATACATGAGCTCTTGCGGGGTGGGTGAATGGGCGGGAACACGGGTCTAGATTCGTTAAAAAAATAAAAATAAATTTATGAAAAAAAATGAAAATGAGGGCTATGGCATTCCATGAGCAATCACATGTGTGAATACTTCTCACATACTGACGTTGGCTCACAGCAAAGAAAGTGATTCCTCTTGCTTTACCTAGCAGAGTGTTGGGCAGGAGAACCATTCAAGGTCAGGAAGGACACCTCTTCAGGCTCCTTCTGGATGAGGATTTCCTTGCTGACCAGCTCTCAGGCACAAAGCTGGACTGCAAACTACAACATTCTCAGACCTTTGACTCCTCTGCAATGGGTTCTTTTGTTTGGGAGCTGATGTTAGAGTTCAGAGCACTCAGAGATGACAGAGACCAAGTACCCAAGTCAACCCTTGTTAACAAGCCTTTAAAGCATCTGGGTGGCATTTGGAGCACCATTCTTGATAATAGCAAAATACCTCCTTGATTTCATAAACATTCTTATGGTAGGTGGGCTGAGATGTAGTTGACATCATTCCATGGCTATTTAAGAATGTCGGATAATGGAACACATGGACTCTCATCCTGTCCTGATCAAAGAAGAAGTATAAAATAAGGGGGTACTCAAAGAGTAAAGAGGTGCTGGCAGAAAGTTAGCCAGGTTGTCGCTACTGCCCATTCTTGTTGCATTTCACACGCTGAACTACATGAGGTTCCCAGGCAGCAACTGAATTTAATGAAGCCCGACCATGTCTTCTGAGGCATCTTTAATCCCCACCCACATAATACAGCCTGCCTGGTGGGAGTTTAAGGATTTTATTTCAATTTGCTGCATTTCAGTCTCCTTTGATTGTCAAAACTTAGCAGTGCGCTCCTACACAACTCTCTGTGAACCCAGGAGATGTGGCAACTGAGAACTTGAAATAGGGTTCATGGGCCAGAAAAAGACATCATTTGCTATGAATTCAAATTGACTGAAATTTTAATAGACAAATGTAGCTGATAGATACTACATTGGATAAGGCAGTGATAGAAAATAACAATCATTGCAGGCTGGCTGGATACTTCATCCTTAGAAAGGTTTTATTGTGACTTCTCATCTGAAGATGTTGAGGGGGAAGGGATTAAAAAAAACTTGCCCAAGGTCACTGGAAAGCTGTAAAGAAGAATTCAAACTCAAAACTATGTAATCCCAACTTACCCACTGTGGTGGCAATGGACTGCAATTCTCCTTGCCATAAAAGAATACATGGAGGCAATCAGGAGCCTTTGAAAGCTTCAATTCCTCAACAAACAACATTGAAAAAGAGCTGTCCTATGTGACATGAGCTCTTTTTCAACAAAGATATGCAGGAAATTTCTTTCTGTGGTTATGACAACCTAACTTGAATATTTAAAATTACACGTTCTTAATAATTATAGAGGACAGTACTCCCCACTCAATTCTCCTTTAAAACTTTTGCCTTAATCAAATATTAGTTACATGAATTCAAGATGATGATATGAAAAAGGACTTTTTAAACTTGTGCCATTGCTATTACGCTGTCAAACTGAATTATGTTTCCACTCTTAAATTTAACAAGACTCTAGAAAACTACATAACTGTTAAAGAATTTGGGATTTCAGATTAAGTAGGAGTTAAAAATATAGCTTTAACAGAAAGGAAAACAACAGGGGTTGGTGAAAACAATATATAGTCATATTATAAGGTTTTTCTAGGATTTTGTGTAAAATAATTCATACATTATAATGTTATCAACCCACTCCAAGATCTGCGAGCCTTGCTTGGGGATACTTGTTTATCTTTAATCAAAACCAAGTTTGTATGATCTCCACAAATCTGCCTTCTCTCAACAAACATTCTCTGTGTACCCAGGGAAGGTTACACCTTTTCATATTGCCAGGGAGTGGATTAAGATAATGCTTTAATATTGCCCTGCACAGGTAATGTCAAAGAAATAATGAGCTGAAAAGCCAAAACACAGATGAAGAAATGGGGTAAAAACCACAAACTTTGAGTGTCAAAGTTTGCCTGAAAAAGACAATGTGAGATTACCTGGTATACAGGATCCATGGCTGGGATGAGGTTCGTGGACTCTCATGGAGAGAGCTAATGAGACACTGGAACTGGCTTTACCACAGCATTTACTGTGGTAGAGTAGTAGCCAGGAATCTTGCAACATTATGTGCCCTCTATCTGGCAACCCATCAGCAATGGGAATGGGATTTGGTAATGGGTTAGAATGAGCCATGAACTCAGTAAACCTCCCACTAAGAGTTGGGGTCTAGGTTTCCCCTCCATGACTGAAGTGATCCCTGAGATTGCTCTGGTCAACAGGATTGCACATATGACATCATACAAGTCTCCAGGCCTAGGCCTGAAGAAATGGACAGATTCTATTTCCTGCCTTTTGAACTACTCCCCCAAATCTCTTAGTTGCCATGTGAGAAGGCTAATTATTCTGGGACCACCATGGAAGAGAAACCACAGGTACGCATGTGGTCAGCAGTCTCACGTGCTGCCCTTGGCCATCTCAGCCAAGGGGCTAGACATGAAAGTGCAATCATCTCATGAAGAAGCTATAAGCCCCCATCAGTGCATCGTGGGAGAAAATAATACAGCTCTGGACCATAGCTGGAAGTTTGGAGTACCAAACTTCTGTCACAGGGTAATACACAGCTGGGATACAGTATTTCTGTTTTGGTTAGTATCCCAAACTACCTGCTGATTGCTGTTATCATGTAACACATAGCATGATTGTACATTTAGTTAATGATTTCTCACCCTGCCTTTCTACCCTATCATTCCAATGTTTAACACACACCTACCAATGAAACCAGAAGATGGTGGGTTGGGCTGAATCTTCTCCTTTGTGTTCTCCTGGATCAGGTCCCAAAGCTGCCATATAAATTTAGGGTGAAGAATGTAAAATGGCTGAGTTGGGTGTCTCCGACGATGCTGAATATATGGAGTGAAAAGGTTGTAATCTGGCTTCTTGTACCACTAAAAACAAAACAAAACCAATTCAGTTGAGTACCCAGGACAATACTGTGAAACAGAAACAGGGAAGCATGCAACTTGGGGGTTTTGGAGGCCAAGGGGCCAGGCTGCAACTGCAGAGAGCAGGAAAGATCCATTCCCTTGAGGAAGTACACAGACCAACACTCTGACACTAACAAGGAATAATGCATTATTCTTTAGTAACAAGAGACATGTGGCAAGTTTTGCAAAGGGTCAGACAGTAAACACCCTAGGCTTTCTGAGCCACGGATCTCTATGACCTCTGCTCTACCACAGCAGCACAGAAGCAGTCACAGGTAGCACATGCCAGATGAGCAGACTGGGCTTGAATATCATCTTACTCATTTAAAAATATTTTTACATATTTTTGCCAATATTTTAATTATTTTTTTAATTTTTATTTATTTATTTTTTGTGTATATGAATGTACTGTCTGCACGTAGGTTTGTGCACCCGTGTCACGCAATGCCCTGGAGGTCAGAAGAGGGTGTCGCATTCCCCTTGAACTGGAGTTAAAGATTGTTCTCAGCCGCCATGTGGGTGCTGGGGATCAAACCCGGATCCTCTGCAAGAGCAGTCGGCACTCTTAACCACTAGGCTATCTCTCCAGCCCCATTTTTTTAATTAATTAAAATTTTATTATGAGTGTATTGCATGCAATACCGAGGTCAGAAGATGGTGTCATATACCTTGGAACTGGAGGTAGGATGGTTGTTAACCACCTCATGGGTCTGGGAACCAAATCTAGGTCCTCTGCAAGAGAAGCCAGTGCTTGTAACCACTAAGCCATCTCTCCAGCCCTCTCAATTAATATTTTGTGATGGCAGGTGTGCCCAGACTTGGCCCACACTGTAGTTTTCCTGTCCTTGGACTTAAAAAGACTATACTTCAAGCAAGCTTTGCAAATCTCACCTATAGTGGCAGAAAGCATATTAGTGTTTTGTGGCCTGGGAGAAAGGCTATAGGGCTGACAGAGACGGATTGACATGGGGACTGAACTCTAGGTTTGGAGAGAATTGGTCTCTTGATATGATGGTAGATACATGAAGGTATTATTTTTAATATCAGAATTTATACTGGTTTATTGCAGGTATAGTGTATAAAAAATGTAATGTAGTTGGTTTAAAACAGAAGACCTCAGAAGTGTGGCAAGTGATGCCATATGTGGGATTTTGGGAGGGTGTAGGGATTGGTCTGGTTCACTAGGCTCTGAAAGCGCATTCTTTCTTCAAGTAGACATTATAGACGTACAATGGGGATATCAAGATCTCAAGTAACATTCCACTGACGAAAGTAGTCTATGGCTTAAAAAACTTTGAGAATGACTGGATTTTTTCCTTGTTAATGAACTAAGCCTCTGAGCCCAAGAAGAACAACTCCATGATCTGGGCTTGGATACTTCCAACAGAGGAAGAAATAAGGTCAGGAGCTCAGTCAACTAAAAATAGCAAAGCTGCCAGAGCTGAAAAATGGGAGCCTGGATTTGAGAAGTCTACAAATAATATCTGTCTCTCATTGATGCTTGATTCTCAGCAGAAAAATCACAGGGGAACTGACCATTGAATTTCTCAAATACAGCTGCTGAGGCTGTGTCCTCCATTTGTAGAAATGGGACTTTGATTGGCAGAGTTTGGAAAATACTGAGCAGGTGAATATGATTTGTACCTCTGGTAAAAAAAAAAAAACAATTAGTAATCATTTCAGCCTCAGTATCAAGCTAGTGACACCACAGACTCCTCCTGAGAATCCTGTCCTATCACAGGAAGCTCTCAAAGAGACTGATTCCTTGAAGGATGGAGATCTGTCACCCTCATTCATTGGGGATGGAGAAATGGCCTAGCAGTTAAGAGTGCCGACCGCTCTTACAGAGGACCCGGGTTCGATCCCCAGCACCCACATGGCGACCAAGAACCATCTGAAACTCCAATTCCAGGAGAACTCCACTTCCAGGGGAATCCGACACCCTCTTCTGACCTCCGCGGCATTGCACGACACGGGTGCACACACTTGCATGCAGACAGTACATTCATACACATACAGAAATAAATAAAATTAAAAAAAGAAGGTTGTCAAACAAGTCCTAGACCCACTCTAAGATTCCTTAAAAGAGAAAGAGAAATCAGTCTCACAATGCAGATGGAAGGACTGGGAGGTTAGAATAAAACTATTTGAACCCCAAGAATATACTGTACTGTAAGGTACATTGATTAGTTTTTACTTTTATTTGTAATATATAATATATTGTCATCTCTAGAAATGTGCTGGAATTTCCAATTATCTTATACTAAGGAGTCAAGTTCAGGGAAAAAAAAAAGTTCTTTTTTTTTTTTTTTAGTACTCTGCATCAAAGCACAAGGCCATAATTACACAAATGAATGGCTTGGTAGGATATGGACATAAACAGAAGCCTAATTAATGAATCTGCTAATTGTCCTTCCTTGTAAGGATCAGCTTTCCATATTTAGCTTAAGAGCAAGAAGACAGGGGAAAGAGATGTGAACTTGTAGCTTCAGCCTGATACTGTCACTGGCCTTCTGTGTAGCAAATGGTGATCCCACGAGGGTCCAATGTATGACTCCTGGGTAAAGTCATAGGTTAAAAAAAAAATGAAGGTTGTGTGCTCACTGGATTTGGTAAACCAGATCAACACTCCTGTAGCCAATGTCATCTCATACTAGGCTGAACATCATCATCCATTTCTCCAGCCTTGTAAAAAATAAGTCCACTGGCTTTTCATGAAAAGTTCCACTCAACATAGACAGTTGCTTGCTCAGAAAGGTAGTGATTTGTTGGGATGTCCCAATTACAAGGTTGTACTGCTTGTATTTTGATCACTATTCCATAAAGTTTAACACTTTCAGAAAACGCAAAGGGAAGTCAGCTTTAAGAAAGCCAGTGACAGTCTTTATTTAAATCACAATAAGCAGTTTCAATTTTTATCATGAGTCATTTCTAGTTTATTTTTAAAGCCTTATAACAATCAATGGAACAACTGTGGGTTAATCAGCCTTCAGATACGGTATACATTTTCTTCATTACTCCACAGCAAAAGCACCTTAGCAGTAGATGAATATGTTACCGTAACTGGGTATCAAAATGTTATGCAAATACATGTGTGACTACCCATGGTCACTTGGACTCTGTCAAAGATCAATCACTGACCTGCTCTCATGATTAGCTCACCAAAGGCACTGTCTGATCATTGGAGCAAGGTACCAAGGGAATTGCAAGGAAACACTTACCAGGTTAAGGTTGGCAGAATAAGGAGCTGGGTCCCAAGCTACCAAGATAACATCTTTATATAAAGAATTGTCAGTGAAGTGATGGCTGGGGTTGGCCAGAATCTGTAAGCACAGAGGGAAAAAAAATCATAACTACTGTTTGCTTCATCAAGTTTGTCTGCAAAATAAGTTTTAAAAAGAGGAACCAGATCAATGCTCAGGTTTTATATTATCCTTTGGGAGGTGAGAGGCTGGACCACCAGAGTTCAGAGAGTTAAAAAAAAAAAACCAAACAAACAGAATTTCCCTGCCCCCACACCCTGTCCCTTCTTGCCTTGGGCACAGGCCTGCTTTTTCTCCTAACACTCCAGAACTCTGGACTCCTCTCCTAGTTCAGACCTAAGGCCCTGGACTCACACCAGCTCAAATTCCCAGTCTGGCTAGTTTGACCCTTCACAGGAGGTCTCTACATCCATCTTGCCTTTGGAATCCTGAGACCAGACTTTTGTCCTGACTCTCCACACATGCTCCTTGACTAGGATTTCTGAGATCAGGCTTCCTCCCTGGAATTTTGATCCCTCCCACTTGATTCCCCTATACTATGAGCAACTCCAATTTCCCCATTCCCATACCTTGTTCCCCTTCTAGACTTAGCCATACACCTGCTTTTTCTCTTAGCATCCCAGACCTCTGGACTATCCTCTTTTTTTTTAATTTTTTTAATTATCTTTTATGTGTGTGAGTGTACTGTCTGCATGTAGGTTGGTGCGTCCATGTCATGCAATGCTGTGGAGGACAGAAGAGGGTGTTGAATTCCCCTGGAACTGGAGTTAAAGACAGCTCTTAGCCACCATGTGGTTGCTGGGAATCGAACCCAGGTCCTCTGCAAGAGCAGTCAGTGCTCTTAACCACTGAGCCATCTCTCCAGCCCCTGGACTAGCCTCTTAGATCCTGGTGGTGGTGAGTTCTCCAAATCATACGGTGCCCCCCCCCCAACACACACTGCAACAGGGCTAGGCTTCTCTGTCCTTAGTAAGGCCCCAGACTTTTGCAGACTGCCTGACAACACCTGAATGTAGCCTCTTCCCAGAAAGCTTCCCAAATTGGGCTATACCTGTTGACAATAACCGGGACCTCATTAAATGAAAAAGCTCATGTACAGCAAAATAAACGCCAAGGAAGTGAAGAGAAAACCCACAGAGTGAGTGAAAATTTTCACCAGCAATGCATCTGACAGAGGTTTAACATCTAGAATATAAAAAGTACTCAGAAAACAGAGTCAAGAAGAAAAGTGACCCAACTAAAAGATGGGCTAAGGATCTGAATAGAGTTCTCAAAAGAAGAAATAAAGGTCGCTTAGAAACATCTTAAAAAGTATTCAACACAGTAATTAGGGAATGCAAATTAAAGTCACTTTAAGATTTCATCTTACTCCAGTCAGCTGGCTAAGATTAAGAGAACAAATAACACCAAATGCTGGAGATGATGTGGAGAAAGGCTCATTCACTGCTGGTGGGATTGCAAATTCATGCAACTCCTATGGAAAGCAGTGTGGAGACCTCTTAAAAAAACTAAAAATGAACCTAGCATTTGATCAGGTTTTATTACTCCATGAGATACAGCCAAGGGATTCATCCTATTGCAGAGATTCTCCTACATCCACGTTTGTTGCTGCTCTTCTCACAATAGCTACGATACTGAAGCAACCCAAGCCCAAGTGTCTTTCTTTCAATTGACAAGAGGATAATGAAAATGTGGTACATTTATACAATGGAAAACATTATGCTAAATGAGGTAACACAGACTCAGAAAAGTAAATGATGTACATTCTCCCACATTTGTGGATCGTAGCACCAAATCCTTATATGTGAGTATGTATCCTGATGTAACTGCAGGAGCCAGGAGAATGGAAAGGACCAGGGAGTTAAAAGCAAAGAAGGGAACTGAGGGAACAGTAGGAAACATGTTACTAAGGGAGAAATTGATAAAATTGGGGTACTTAAGTGAGAGGGGGAAGGAAGGTTATTTGTGGATAAAGGGAAAGGAGCTCAAGAGAGGGGGGACCATAGGAGACTGGTATTATCAAGGGAGAAATGGGGACACTTTAAATGGGGAAGGCATGGAGGGAGGGTTGGACAGGGAGAGAGAGGAGAGATAAATAATGCTTCTCAGGTGTAAAATACTAGAGGGCCATATTACTCTAACAACCTAATGACAACTTACACAAAAACAGCTCTACAAAGTCCATATGTATAGCTGAAGGCTACCTAACACAGAAATAGTGCCAGACAGGAGAAACCTTCTTTTGCGTTATTGGCCAGAGTATGACAAGAGACTCCCAAAATTACATAAGCTATGGCCACAGACCTTGATCTCCTCCTATAACTTGAAGGAAAGACCCTATTACTAAAGGCAGGACATACACTGGAGGCTCGATATGGAGCAATGGAGCTGGAGCCGACTTGGAAGCCACTTCCCCTGAAGACTAGCTCTCATACCTTTAGAGAGTATTTATCAAGCTGCTAAGGGAATGGTCCAATACCAGCTTTAAGACCAAATATCCACATCAATGTCCAGCACAGCATACAATACTGTTGCAGTAGTGGCACTTTTATTTTGGGGACACTCAATGGCTACCTAATTGGACTTAAAGCCCACTCAATGGGAGGAAACACATGTGTGGTACTATAAACATAGCCAAATACACATGGCTGGAGAGGTCGTAGATCTTAGAGAAATACTCAAGGCTGTCACATCCCTATACTGATGTAATTTCTTAGTAAGTACAAAATGCATATCCTTATATTTACAGTCAACTATCCCAGTCACCACTCATCAAAGGAGTTTCTTTTGTACAAGATAGAGATGATTACGGAGCAGCACAGCTGGTCACACCTAGACATTGTCTGTGAATTGTCAAGCCTAAGTGGCACATCCATAATGGAACCATTACAGCTAAGGCTCACACAACACAGAACAAGGGATAAAGAGGACATTTATGAATCTCTCAGCTCTCATCAATGATGCTCCCTGATGCAACAGAGGACCAGGAACACAAAAAGGCACACATGGCAAAAGCATGCAGATTAGGAGTCTGAAGAGTGTGGGTCCTTGGACAGGACTCCTCTATTAAGCTTCGCTCACCCAGGGCTCAGGGACCATTGGAAAAGAGGGAGTGGAAAGATTGTAAGAGCCAAGGAGGAGGTGAACAGAGTCCTACAAGCTCCTGGAACCTTGCTCATTTGAACCTACAGCAGCTGTGCTTCAGCATCCACAAGACCCATGCAAACTCAAACAGACAAAATCCCAGCATGGAACTGGGGAAGTGGGCAGATATTGGCAGCTGATTACTGCTGAGTGAAGAAAAGCTGATCTTAAAGCGAGGGACTATGTATAGGCTGACTAGACCTCAGTGGATGAACTTTCTCTGAGGAAGGTCTCTAGATACTAACTTGACACAATGCACCTTAACAAAAATGACAGAGTACTAATTCCAGTAGAGGGGCTGTAGGAGAAAGCCAGCTGGGAAGGGGGCATAATGATGACTGAGATGTTCTGTATGAAATACACACACAAAAAATAAAACATATAAGAAAACCCACAGATTCTTCCATTTTTATCAGGCCCATACCATTCTAGCATTCTGGAAACTTGCCCATACAGGATATAACTCCTCAGCTACTTCAGGCTCCCTTCCTCTCAATACCCTTGATAGTAGTATGAGATAGGTGTGAGTGAGGACTGGAGTCAGGAAGCAGCCTCTGAAGTGTCAGTGCAAGTTCTTCCTCCCAGACCCTTCCTGGCTCTGGAAGGATTCATCAACTTCACCTCCAGCCAGTCTTTTCAATGGTATCATTAATAGTGTTTCTCAGCTGTAAGATATAGCTATTTCACACTTATGAAGTCATATCTTTTTTTTTCCTTAACATTTTAATGTTGCTAAAATGAGGATAAATCCTATAAGCCACATATATTTTGATTTTGTGAGGTTTCTCTATTTCTCTCTGATAAATTACTAAATAAAAGGTAGCCCTTGTAGCCCTTGACATCTATGAATTAAAGAGATATGGTAATTGTTTCTTTCTTCACTGCAGGCTGCCTGGAGCAGTGAACTGTGCAGAGTGCTAATCGTTCGTTCTGCAAGAAATTCACCATAAATCACTTATCGCCTCATTTTTTCTACATGTTTTTGAAACTCTAGAAAATTGTTGTGGTTCGTTCTGAGAATAATTTTTCCATAAATTTGAAAGACAGTCTTATCAAGAGCATAAAGAAATGAGGTATTTTCATTTTCCATTAAGCACCTTATTTTCAGTTTTCAAATGCCCAAAATAACAGACCAGCTTCAAAAACATGGTACAGACTCTCAGACTTTGTGCCTTTCTATTCCTTTGGCCCCTTAATTTCTGATTGTCATGATTTCATCTGCATTTAACAGCTTGTTTCCAGTCACAAAATGAATTACTAGTCTATGCAATAAAAACATAGATAAATAAAAAATATTTTTCTAGGCATAATCTTGATTCTTATCTTCTTTTCCTCTCATCCAAATCACATGTTAACTCCCCTTCTTTGTACTTTTTCTTCACTAATTCTTCATGATCCTTAGAAATTAGGGAGAAGTGTGGTCCTACCTAACCAGGAATTTCTGTTCACACATTCAGTTAAACTACCTCCAAAATGCACCCATGGAAACAGTCCATCCTTCTTACCTGGGAGTTAATGATGCGCACTGTGGTTTTATTGCCGACATCTTTCTCATAGCCACGAGTAGGGGCAGAGTTAAACCTCAAAACTGCATCATGAGAATCTAAGGACACATAAGTGACAATTTTTTTTCTCTGTAAAATCATATAAGCCAAGAAGAAAGCAGTAAAACAAAACTTGCAATACTGGAAGCTAATTAGAAACTATTAATGCACATATATTTCAATAATTTATTGTAGATTTAGGATTAGAGTGTGGGTGGGCAGGCTAACATGGAAACATACTCACACAGCATTATGGCACATTAGTCAATAACAGCTCACAGGTATGAAAGTGGTCTCAGATGACTTTGCCTAGTGACAGTGAAACAAAGTATCTCTGAGAACTCTCTTATGTTCACTAATGACAAAACTGCCTCATGGTGATACATTTCTTAGGATGTTTTCCCTTGATTAGTGACTGCATATACATGAGTACACATACATATAGGTCAGTCATTTACAGGCAACTCTGTTTCAACTGAGTTATATTTAGAATATAATTATTTTTTCATATTCTTTATGAGTGCCATATTTGCACAGCCATTCCCCTGAAAGTTTCAAAATATTTGGAAGGTGGGTCTATAGGAACATATAAAGACAAGGGAAACACAGGCAGCTGACCTAGGCCTTCCTAGCCTGAGGTTAGTCATGGTGAGAACTACATCTAATCTTGCCACCATCTCTCACAGCCTTCAGTTCAGCTTTATTAATTTTGGTGGAAGTTTAAAAAAGTTTTAAAAGTAGTGATGACTTCCACCACCCTTGCTTTCTGCTGCTGAAGCCAAGGAGCCCTGAAAATAACCTTAGAGCACCTGCATTCTTAGAGCCAAGGTGTGACTATCAAGTGTCACCAGGGGGCAGGGCCCTTTGTGCACTATAAATGGCACACTATTGAGGGTACCCCTGCTCAACCTGCAGTACAAATCCATGTTACACTTCATTCAACTTGGCAGCCAGACTTTCCCAAGTTCTTCAATGCTGGACAGAAAGAGGCTCCCATATCATGGAGGCAGCAAGGGAGACAGAGCAAGGGAAGGGTAGGATGGTTAAGGGTGAGATGGGGGAAGTTCTCTGTGCTTAAGGCAGACTGTAAACATGTCTTAAAATTCCCTGCAAACAGAATGAATAAACAGCAGGGGAATTTCTGTGGGCCAACTTTAGCTTTGCTGGTCCCATGTACATTCCAAGCTTAACTTGTAGCATGGATGGTGACTGAGAGGAAGAAGCAAGCAGATTTCTGGTAGTGGCAGGAGTCATGAAGACACATAGGTGCTGTGCTTCTTCATTCTACATAAGACCTTGTCGCAGTCTTCTCCCTATTCCCTAAAGAATAGAAATCATATGTCCCACTAAACCTATGTTTAAAAAAGCACCTTCATTAACAAGTCCTGAGCACCAAAGAATTGGGATTCCAGTTTTAGGCACTAAAAACCATCACGAATTTGGGACATAATGAATGCATAAAGGGTGCCCGGCCATACCATCAAAACAAAACAAAAACACCAAGAGTGTTCTTTTGGGAGAATTTTTGGAAGAGTGACAAGCTATAATCTGTAGGCAGAATATGGCCTGCTACCTGTTCTACTAGATAAAACTGAAGTGCAACATTCATCTGTGCACACATGGACTATATTTGGCACAGATGACTTTTTGAAACAGAAACCCAATGGTCTACAAAGCCTAAAATATTACTCCATGGTCCTTAAAACAAAAACTTGCAAATCTCTCGACTGCAGGGAATCTGTCCCCTGTAAAGATGATGCAAATCAATTTTACAACTCCAGGCAAAAGCTGGTCACTTACTACACAAATTAAACACTTCTTTACACTTCTGCAATGAACTGTTTTATTTCTATTTTCATTAAATAGTATGTTATAAAAAATCTAAATATTTGGGGTGCTCAGTGATTAAGAGCACAGGCTGCTCTTGCAGAGGACCAAAAATGCTTCCAGGACCTACATAGTGGCTAACAACCATCTATCACTCCAGTACCAGGGATCTGCTGCCTTCTGGCCTCCAAGGCCACTGCACACACATGGTGCAGCAAGATGCAAGCAGGCAAAGCACCCATACACATAAAATAAAACTAAGTCCAAATATGTGAACTGGAAAAATTAAGATTATCCACAGCAGAGGTGCTTATTTCTAATCTCAGGAACAGGAATCAGGTAGACAGACAGATAGATAGACATACAGGCAGGCAGGCAAAATATGATCGTATTTATTAAGTTACCTTAAATATTTTAAAGAAAAATAGTTTTAAAAACAAAATTGTGAGAAGACTGCCACTATCTTAAGTGCTTGCCAGTCTCTTCAGTGCCACCTTTTAGAAGTTATGTGGCCTCCCATCTCTGCTTTGGCCTTCAATCTGTGGCAGTATGCTATTTTAACTGATGTGCATGAAGACCCAGGCACAACATTGCAAAAGGAATTCTTTGGCCAGTGAGCGGGCTCAGAGCAGAAGGATGTCCTGAGTTTAACTTCCGGGACTCGTATGGTGGAAGGTAAGAACCAGCTCCTGCAATTTACCATCTGACTTTTTGTTCACACAAATAAATGTAACTTAAAAAAAATAAGACTGTTTTCATAAGTGTGCCCAGAGAACTGTGAATATTTTTGATATCAGAAATTAGTAAGAGCTAGTTTTTCAAAGGTTGGTTGTAATGGAGCATCTGAAAAACACATCATTGAGCTTTTAAATCCAAATAAAATGATGATCCCAGATTTTTATTATGAAATTCAAAGCAGGGTTCTTCCTGAAGCCTGTTGTCTATACCTACCACAGAGCTATCTTTGTAGAAAGCAATACATTTGAGTTTAAGGTAATCTGTGGATTTTTACAAATTGAAATGAATGTGTATAATCTGAGGATCCAACTAGTTCTGTCACTTTAGACTCCATTCATCTGTCTTAGTCTTAAAATGGGTCTTTACATGCATTGTATTGTATTTTCACTATTATGCAATTTGTGAATAATGAAAATTCTCTCTGAACAAGTTTGGCTATTCTAAATATTGGTACATTCCACTACATATTACCCACAAGGCATAGTAGCTAATATCACCATGGAGCTCATCTGTTTTCAGTTGTGGGAAGCTTTCAAAGTTCATGGTTGCATTTTTATCACTGAAACAAATAACTGTCAGCTATCTTCCTACAAGTGGCAGTCATTTAACTCCTTTTGGATAAGATATCCACTAAACATCCAGCTCTAAATAAAGTGTCTATGGCTTTTTATTTTTCAAATAGCCATTCAACATGAACAACTAGTTTATCTTTCAACACAATCCCACACAGCCTTCCCACTGTACAGTGATGAGCACAAACACTGTCTACTGTTTCTCTCTGTGTCACACAGGAAACCCCAACACACCTGCACAAAGGATTGAGACTTTATGAAAGGAGTCATTTTGACTGTGCATCAAGGTCATTCACAGTGAACCTGGCACTCTATTTACTGTTATATTTAGTGGTAAAGGTACCATGATGGCACAAGTTGTAGGCACCCTGCCCAGGTGTATGTTCAGAATTAAAGTTTTATTCTTATTGCTTTTGTCCAAATTTGAATAAAAAAAACTATTTATGGGTATTACGTTAAAATAGATTTTTACCTTGTAGAGCTCTGAAAGGGCCCTGGAAATCCTAAATCCTATTGAAGTGATGACACAAGGTAACCTGCTAAAAAGTCATGAAAATGGGGGCACCAAGCAGAGAGGGTGTGCTGGGGTCCAGCGGGATCTAGGGAAAGGCTGAAGAAGAAATGTGACACCAACTCCCCAGCCACAGCTTTCCTAGGAGGTCCAATGACACGGCCTCTGTGGCAGGATCAGACGAGCAAGCCCATGCTCCGACGCAGCGGATGTACTTCAAGTAAACTCAGCACTCATTACGAATGGATCAAATTGCCTTTGAAATCCTCCAGGCATTTAAATCCCTGTTGTCCTACATGGGAAGGGTTATTCTATGTCTCCCAACAACCTCACAAGAGACAGGGCAGTATGTGCCTCTGGAAATAGTGCTGAGTCCCAGGGCCACCTGCTAAGAGGAGGCAGAATGACAGTTTGCTGAATGTGGTGGAAGCTGTCAGTAAGCAGAACTGAAGGGGGAGAGCTGAAAGCGTCTCTCCCTCGCAGATGCATGTGGTAAACACACACTTGGCGGTGCACTGCCTGGTAATATCCTACAAAACTAAGCCATCAGTTCATATTTAGAAAAGAAGGAGCAGATGAGACAGCAAGCACGAGGGGAATGAAGTCAAGTTTCACTTGTAGAGAAGGCAATTCCAGGCCAGGCCCAGACTGAGCTGACCTTATGCACCAAAGGATTAATTCTTCAAGGAGCAGCCAGGCTGGAGATCCCAGTGCCAAGTTACCAGCCTTGGCCCATGCCCTGCATATTTCCCTCTTCCTTCTTCTGTGATCGGAGAATGAAGGCTGAACAGCCAGGACATGGAGCCTGCAGTCACAGCCAATGGGCTGCAGGGACAGGACAAAGTCATGAATGGCCTCTATCAATTCCTACTGCCCTTGTCCCTCTCCTCTCTGGCTTGTCAAGCTCCTCTTGACTTACTTCCCTCATTCCCTGAAATACAGGCTCAGGAATGATGTCTTGAAAATAAAAAGTCCACCCATTTCCTTGCTTCACTGCCTCAGTTTCTAGAGACCAAGACAAAGGCTTCAGTCCAGGCTCTGCCTAAGAGGACGCTAAGCGCCTGTTTCCTAGCTATAAAGGGAATTTATCATTTAGGGTCATTACAGCAGTTAAATGTGCTAGAATAGGTCTTTGTCTACAGCAAACATTCTCAGGTGGCACATACTGTTGCAATTAGTGAGTCTGGCTTTGCAGGGCAGTGCCAGATTACGCATGCACTGCCTTCCTACCTTCCTAGCCAGGTTCTTCGCCAGTTTCCTCTGGACCATGTATGCAATGAAGCCCTGCCACCTTCACACACCCTGTGCTGGGCTCCTTGGAGAGGTCTTTCTTGCCTTGATTTCTGCCTACCAAGCAGCAGCATTCTGGGTAGGTTAGGGTTCTGCTGTCATTCCCACCCTCTTTGTCTATGTATATCTCTGCCTCTTTTTAGCCACAGGATACAGGAATTGCTGTTTATGGTCTAGATTCTTCTGAGGACTACAGAAAATCTGAAGTCTAGCTGTGTGACTTACCTTTTTAACACAGTATCAGGAGAACAAGTGATATACACATATGTATATGTATATGTATATCTGAATCACTACATGAACTGCCTTCTTGGCTTTTAAAATGTAAGGTAACAGAGCCTGCTAAATCCCAAGTTCTCTCTAGCACCTACTATGGGTTTTGCTCCCTACACATCCTGTCTCCTACCTCCCATTTGCACACAGTTGCCAGAACCCAAGTGTCCAATCCATAGAACCCAGGCTTCCACATCAACACTGCTGATGTCTGTCCATAGTAGACTTAACTTCTCTAGTATGTTTACACAGCCCCGTCATAAGTGACCAGCAAATAACTCTAAGAAAGAAAGTTCCATGTTTCTAAACGGATCAGGTTGCTTTATATTACCTTATTCAAAACAGAAGCATTTATAACCACTCTAGATTCCTTACACTCAAACAAATGCTCTGTATGACTTAGTCTAACAGAACAGAGATAGCCTAGAGGACAGGACTGCATTGCCCAAGGAACAAACACCAGGGGGAGCCAAAAGGTAGCCAAACAGCAAACAGAGGCCTAACAGGGGCTCCCTCTGGAAAAGGAGCTGTTGAATACTGGGGACATTGCCCTGAGGGAGTTTTCTGGCAGAGCTAAGGTTGAGCTGACACATGCCTGTTTTGGGTGCCTTCAAGCGAGGCCTAAAATTTTCACCATGTCATAACTTTTGATAACTCTTTGTTCTTCACTTAACCATTCCATCGGGAGGATCTTGAGGTTAGCAGCAGTGTGTCCCAGGACTCCAAGGTGTCTGAAGGAATATACTCCGAGTTAGTTTCTGCCATAAAAGCCATTAAGTGATAACCTGGGTTTGTACTGGCACCTGAAAGTGAACAGGGAGGAGAGAGATACACACCTAGCACGTACAGCAACCATCTTGAGACAGCAGCTTAGAAAGGTGAAGCTGAACCGTACTTAGTTCATATGAACTGAGTGAGGCTGTGGCTCTAAGTCCCGAAGATACTACATTCAAAATCAGAACCCAGACAAAACCAACCAGTCCACCAAATGAACAAACCAACTCCCAATGCCTCCTGCATGTTCTTCATTTGTTACTTTACAATTCTAATCATGTAGCCTCGCAGTTGAAATTAAATTTGAATAGTAGGAACTAACAAATATGTGACAGTGGAATGAGCCTGGCCTTCTGAGTATCTTCCATGCTCTCCTTCACATATTGAGTAAAGTTTACAAAGGCTCTAGTCATGATTACTTATGCAGGAACAAAGAGCAGGAGAATTCTCTCTGGCATGCAAGGGCCATTCAAATAGTATATATTTACGATGCAGAGGTGTTTAAAACTAAACAAAACCAGAAGTAAGTTACTGCCTGCTTCAAAGCGTAATGCTTAAATTCCCCCTCTGCATTATTAATATTGGTCCTTGGAAATGAGAAAGAGCTGTGGTGTTATTTCACCCTGGGGATCTCTAAACTACAGTTCTTTCTTAATAAATTGCAGGCTGCTCAGCTCTGGATTTTGCTACAAGCTTATGTGACACATGGACAGTGTTATTATGAGCCTGCAATAATGTCAGCATGGAGACACAGGGACCTCACAGTATAAGCCCAGATTTGTTGCCTTGGATTTTTAACTTGATTTTTTTTTTTCCATTCAACCTCATTCCAAGCCACTGATGAGCTGAGGTCTGGGTCTCTGCTGTGCCTTTGGTGGCATCATTTCTTTCCATGTTGGTTGCAGGACAAAGAACACAGAACTAAAGAACCTGCTTAAAATGAAGTCAGGAAACATCGGTTCAGTCTCTATAAGGAAGGAACAATGCCCCTTGAATGCCACTCTAGATCACTTATTTAGGACCCACACTGTCAGCAGTGAAACTGTTTTGTATCTGGACTAAAGGCTGCAGCTGTGTCTGAGCTACAACTGTCTTCTATGCCCAGTACAGAACCAGACACATAGTTGGGGAAAAACAGGTGCTTGTGAAAATGAATGAATGACCCTAAAGGCCGGACTGTCTGCTCATCAAGGCAGCAATGGAGTTTTAGCAGGATCAGGGAGGATCTAGAGTAAAGGATCTGAAACAGCCAAAAGAAAGAAGAGCAGAGAGGTAGATACCTTCTCTGGCAAAGAAGGGTGGGGAAATCAATGCTGTCCATTGAGATTGAGAATTGAGTGGAGAGTCCATGTCAGCCCATCTGTGACAGGGTCTAGACTCCGAGGGTAGGAAATATATTTCAGCCTTACCCAATGGCCTTCACCCTAGAGACATTAGTCAATATCCTAGCTGAAAACTGACAGGGAACTATGACACTTAAAGTTGTCAAACTAGCTATTTATGAGACCTGGTTGTTTGATCCAATGGCAGTCTAGATATATTGTAAAGAATTTATTTTTAGATGTCATTAACATTTAAACCAGATTTTGTGGAAAGGATATTACTCTCCACACTGTTAAGTATGCTTTATATCTAATCAGCTGATGGCCTTAACAACAGACACAGTCGTCTTCTGAGAAAGGGGCTCCGTTTTAATAATGCAGCACAGAAACCATGTATGAATTTTCCCAACCTGTCAGCATTTCCTGCAGACTTGAGATTCGCAAAGTCCCAAATCTGAGTCATGTCCTATCCAATTGTTTTTATCTTAAAAATATTTATGTGTATGACTGTTTTGCCTATAGATGTGTACCTGTGACCTGCAGTGCATGTGGAGGCCAAAATAGGGAGTCAGATCCCCTGGAACTGAAGTGACCTATATATAGTGTTAACCAACATGTGGTTGCTAGGAACGGAGCCCTGGTCCTCTGCAAGAGCAACCAGGGCTCTCAACCACTGAGCCAACTCTCCAGCCACGGACCCATGATCTATAAATCTCTTCCGCCATTTCTCTCCATTCTGGCCTATACAGGCACCGTGAAGTCGGGAGCCCAAGTACCAAGTGTGACCACATGTCTCACCATCCTGGAGAACGTCCCCACTGTGTACACGGCATGTGATCCAAAGATTGGGCTAAGCAATCCCCCAAGAGCTAACTTTGTGTTCAGCACCAGCCAGCAGCCCTTGAAAGGACTTGAGTTTGGCCCTTAGAAAGCTCAAATTATCTTGGCACATCTTTTGGAAGTGACACCCCTGATGGGGCACCCTCCCCTTGTCTTTCTGTTCCTTCCCCGTGGTGCACCTTAAGCCTCTGCCCCTGGTGGAGGTCTGCTCCTGCAGACCATGGTTTCCATGAGAGCTGAAGGTTGTCCACACTGTGCAGGGTCGGTGCCCTAGCTTTCAGGCCAGAATTATTGGTACCCAAAGAGCTCAAGAAGGGGCCACGAAACCCACCTATTTCCTCCCCCAAAGAGGAGTTGAGGATGGCGCCTGCGGACATGACCACAGCGCAAGTGCGCAGGCCCCGCGGGTGCAGCTGGCCAAGGGGAACCGAGGGAACCAATGGCCTCCAGCCCAGCGCCGAGAAGGGGGCCTCGGTGCCATCCAGTGTGCGCACGCGCACTCGCCTGCGCAGCTCGCACATCAGTTGTGGCCTGCTGAGCCGAGCCTCTTGCCGGCCTCTGAAGCGCACGCCATGCTTGTTGACAGCCAGGTAATCCTGCATGGCCTTCTGCAGGCGTGGGTTCAGCATCTTGTATGACACGTTCCCCTTCCAAAGTCGGTATAGGAAGGCCCTGGACATGGAGGCATACAGCCGCTCACTGTCCTCGGCCTCCTCAGGCCAGCGGCCTCGTCCCAGTCTCCGGTGCCGCTGCTTCCCCCTTCGCTCTACAGGTCCAGCCCACCCGGCCCGCCGGGATGGCTTCCCTGGAGAGGGCAGGCCCAGTGCCCCCTGCGTGTGCCTGTGGCTGTGCCACCCTGGCTGACCAGCAGCAAAAAAGTAGTCGTCGTCCTCAGGGTACAAAGCACTTTGAGATTTCCTGTGGACCTGGGATGCAAAAAACTCTTCATGTTCAAACCCATCTTGGGTCTGCGCCCATTTCTGTGGGTCTCCAGGCCCAGTGTGGAAGAGGCTGGCAGGGCCGCCTGGCAGCACCTTGTTGGCATCCAAATTGCCAGGTGAGGAGGGCTCCTGCAGAGCGCCCATGATGGCCCGCTGCCTGCCCTGCACAGGCAGGAGCCCACGGGTCTCCAGGAAGGAGAAGGAGCTGGGCACAGGCTCTGCAGGGTTGCTGTCAGTGAAATAGATGAAAATCACCAAGAACAGGAGCCCCCAAACAAATATTCCAAAGAGCATTCTTTGTCGCCATTGCTTCAGATGTGGTTTCATGGCAGACCCCTGGGTCCAGCGGCACCTCACCTTGGTGTCTTAAAGCACTAGGAAACAGGAGGAATCTGAAAAACAGACAGGAGCTCTAGTTAATCTGGGACATTGGGTCAGACACTGCTAGGGGCAACCCAGCTTGGGCAGCCTTTGATGTAACTAGACTTGAAGGGGCACGAGAAACCAGAATCAGACACTGCCGGACTCGGACAGCATTTCTCCCACTGCTTTGAGTTCCTGACTTCTGCAAGTCAAGAGTCTTGGGAGATAAAATTCTTTCCTAAAGGATGCAGGGACATGCCTGCCTTCCTATCCTGAGAACTGTTATGGAAACCTACCTCTGCAACTTCCCTTTGCATCTGACATTATAGAATTCTAATCTGGTGAAGCAAAGAGCAGAATGAAGCAGTTTGGCTGCTCTTGATGGCTAGCTGTCCATCAAAGTCTCAGCTCATATATTTTTAAGCTGTAGAAATCACTGGTATTTCTACAGGGTGAAAACCATATCTGATTCCTCATGGTCTCTCTGACTGGAACATACCAGAAGTCCACCACTGGTGGCACTGAATAAAGCACTGCTCAGTGACTATGTCTAAAGGTGAATGCTGTGCAGGGCACCTGGTGACATCAACAGAACTCTCAGGGAATGCTGTTAACTTTCTGCAACCAAGACTGAATCTCCAGGGCCACAAAGTAAACCTAGAAGAAATAATACTAGCAGTAAACGTGCTGTGATCCAGGCCTTGTTCTTAGCACGCATCCTGGGTTACCACATTTGGTATTTTCAGCACTGAATAAAATAGAAAATAATGAATATTCATTTCTGAGAGGAGGAAACTGAGGCCCACAGAGGTAACGTGACTTGCTCAAAACCAGAGAGACAGCAACACACCATCTTGATTCTAGGGCTCACACTAAACTGTTGATTCCATCTGCTCAGACCAAATGAAGTTATATTTTCCAAATTAAGCTTCTTCAGCTCTCTGTGGTAAAGGATCATTTTCTCCCAAATTGTCACTCTCTGATATATATTTGCATTTCCTTCTGGGCTAGGATGTCAAGGCAATGCCCAGTGACTGTCAAAACTACGTGCTTGCTCCTAAAGTATGCTTATGTCTCAGTAGGAGGTAGTAATGGACAGTTTCCTACAATGCAATCTGGGGCCATGGTTTGAGTGACATCTTCTGTGTCACTTGACTAACCCATCCATTCAGGAGACAGTGATTCACTCCTTTAAGTTATAATGTACAACAAAACAGTCTAGGAGCCCCTGCTAGTATTTTATAATCTAGTGGAATTTGTAATATTACCCATAATTATTGTTTCCACTGCAACTGTGCATGATGCAATATACTTCCTGCCTAGCGTTGGTGGAGACTACAAGTTTAGGGGTCCATTTCTTTTTTTTTTTTTTTTTTTTTTTTTTTTTTATTATTAGTTATTTATTTATTTTTGTATGTGTATGAATGTACTGTCTGCATGCAGGTCTGTGCACCCATGTCGTGCAAT
This sequence comes from Rhizomys pruinosus, assembly GCA_009823505.1. Classification (NCBI taxonomy): domain Eukaryota; kingdom Metazoa; phylum Chordata; class Mammalia; order Rodentia; family Spalacidae; genus Rhizomys; species Rhizomys pruinosus. The sequence continues at coordinate 534,642 of VZQC01007304.1, forward strand.
GCCGCGGAGGTCAGAAGAGGGTCTCGGATTCCCCTGGAGCTGGAGTTCTCCTGGAATTGGAGTTACAGACGGTTCTCAGCCGCCATGTGGGTGCTGGGGATCGAACCCGGGTCCTCTGCAAGAGCGTCGGCGCTCCCAACCGCTAGGCTATCTCTCCAGCCCCTAGGGGTCCATTTCTATAAGACTCCAGCTAGCTGCATGAGGGGTAGGTTCCTGGCCATGATTCTTATGGTTTAGCTATCAAGTAGGTTTGATAATTTGCTAGAATGACTAATAAAAACCTATGGCAAATCAATTATTCACAAATAATGAAACCTCAATAAAAACTCTGGCACTGAGCTCAGTAGAGCTCTCCAACTAGCAAAGTTTTGAGATGCCAAAGGTGCTATCTCTCCAGTACCACCTTGTGAACACCATGTAGTAAAAAACTAAAACCACTAAGTCTACCATTTTGCTTGTCATTATAATTGGCCATTCTCCACCCCTCCTTTCCTCCATGGAGGTTAAGAACAAGTTTCAACCCAGTAATATCACAAGGTTGGCCTTTCTTTTTTTGTTGTTTTTACATTTACTTTCATTTATTTCATTTTTTTTAACAATACGTAATAAGTTTTGAGTACAAGCATCCTTCATGTAAAACCAATTTGCAAGCAGTCGTGCCCAAAGCCACATAGGCCAATTCCCACCATCCAGCTGGAGGGCCTGGTATGTACAATCAAGTTGATCAAATAAGAGTCCAGTCTATATTGCTGTAGTTTCACCATTCACCCCATTCGCAGCCCTTACATTCTACCATGCCCCCTCTTCTGCAGATCGTTCCCTAGGCTTAGAAAAGGGGCACAGGTGGATGAGAAGCAAAACAGTCTACTTTCTCTGGAGCTGTTCTCTTGGACTCTGACCAGTTCTGGCTGTTTCTTTTCATGGGCTGACAGTTTGTTCAGGAAGAACCTTTCCATTCTACTAATGAAGCACAGGCAATTAGATATATAGATATTTAAACAGTACTAATTATTATGGTAGGTTACTTTGGTATAGACACAGATGTTTGGATGGTATGCTAATCCATGAATTACATTTTTTTTTTCTGTAAAAGATGACAAGGTCTTACTGTGGCTTATAATATCTCCTAACCACTAGAGGATGTAAGCTTGTGGCATCAGCCCTGAGTTATTCCTCCAAGGAGAGAGCTAATAGCCAATTAGATTTGGGATATACAGGCACATGGCTGCCACTGCTGCACAGTATTTCCAGAGGTGCTATCTCTCCAGTACCACCTTGTGAACACCATGTAGTAAAAAACTAAAATCACTAAGTCTGCCATTTTGCTTGTCATTATAATTGGCCATTCTCCACCCCTCCTTTCCTCCCTGGAGGTTAAGAACAAGTTTCAACCCAGTAATATCACAAGGTTGGCCTTTCTGAAGTCCTCAACCTGAAGCTGTACAGAGCTAGCAAGTTATTCCATTAGCAGAGGAGGACAGTCTTATGACAGGAAGTTTTAAGAGTTTCAGGAACTCTAAGAAAGGATCCCAAGACTAAGACCAGAGAGTCTTTTGGCATTCCACCTCAAGGCTGCAGAGGCCACCTGGAAAACTGCTTTGTCTGGCTCTGATGATTGAGAATGATCATTACCCGGCTTCTCTGCAGGGAGCAGCAGCTTGTGTGGACCACGAAAGAATGATAATAACATCATTTCAGAATTAGCCTGAGAGAATATTTCAATAACTATAGACAAAGGTGAGGTGTGCACAGGGTGAGGGAGGTGAAATAAGGGGAAACAGCACCCTGAGCTGTAGAGAAGGAGCCAGACTGCTGGCCTCAGGCCCATGTAACATGACTTCATGTGGCCTTATAATTCAGTGGCCTCAGGAAGCCACAGTGAGCCTACTCAGAAGGTGAACCTACTGATTTAAATAGAATGATTCAGAAGATCAGAACCTGACTTCATTATATGAAATTGCCTCGTTCCTGACAGAAGAGATGGGAAGCCTTGTCTGTCAGGGGAATTGATGGCAGACGCAGTAGGGAGGGAAAATAATGAGATGATGTCTGGAGACACCAGGAAAATAAGGTTCTGCCATGGGTTGGAGGCCTGTAGCCATTTGTGCTTTCTGAGTGGTGAACTAGGTAGGAGCAGGCTGGAGGATTCAGGCAGCCCTCCGAGTTCCATAAAAGGAGACGAGTCAAAGGCAAGCAACGACTGTCCTCAGGTAAGATGCTCCTGACACACAGTAGTTATGGAGTAGGTTCATTGCCTCCACCCGTGATTAGACTTCAACTTTTAATAATCTGAAAGCTTTCACTGCAACTTTTGTGGCTGCAAAAGCCTTCGGTTGCAAATTAAGAGAACATTATCCAAGATGATTTAATCTCAAGGCAGTGGCAGACCCTCTGCTAGCAGAATGCACAGAAATCACTATATTTATTCTGGATCTCCATCAGCTGTGTATTTGTAACACACTTAGGACATAAGCATGATGGCCATCAGCATTAAAGTGTGCATCATTCTTCCATGTGAAAAGGAAGTTCTGTTATACAACAGAGAGCATATTTTCCCTAATGTAGTACATCTGAAATGTTATAATGGCATCACTTAAGCAGAGCCGTCTGTTAAACTTGCTGCTGTATGTCATCATTAGCTGGTGTGATATAAATGGCAATGGGGAGGGATAAGAGGCCATCAGGTAAATCATCTGTCCCTAGGCACCAATGGAAAAGTGCTCCCTAATCGGACCTTCGCATGTCTTGTCAGTGAGGGTTTAGGTGACTGGGGCTGTCGCGTTCTTGCCACGTTTCCTTGGGAAGAGCTCTGCCAAGATTACCAGCCTGCTAGGCCTTGCAGCTTTCTCCTCTTTTCATACCTATCCTAAAGTTGTTATCTCACAGTGGGGGTTTCTGGTCCCCAGGGGACATTCTCTGCCCACTGACGCTACCTCTGATGCATTTGTATCCTTTCTCTAATTTCGGTTCCATGTCTATCCAAGCCTCCTGGAAAATTCCACTTTTGTGCAGAAAATTGACCCACAGCTGGAGATTATTTTGACTGCCTTACTCGTGTGGGATGGTTGCTGGGTTTCCTCAGCTTAAATACTGACTCAGAAAAGTTCTTTTGTTTTAGGGATATTCAAACTAGCACAAAAGAGTGTTTAAATTCTCCTTCAAATTGTTCTGAAAAAAAAAAAATCAGTTCCTAAAAGGCACAATTTATCACGTTGTCAGATGAAATTATGAAATGTATACACTACTGTAAATGAACATTACACTACAACACAAGGTTAACTCGGCCAAGTTCTTATTTTGTTCAAGGGCAAAGAGGTCAACTTTAGACCTTGTTGCCGTAATGATGTCACTCTCCAGCCTTGCAACTGACAGTTTATTGCCATTTTTTTAACACTTTGATTAATGTGTCTCCTATAACTCCCAGCTGGCCAGGTTTTCTGAGTCTTAGAAACACTCCTATTTTTGTGTGTACAGAAGGGCTGCCAGAAGTAGTTTCAAATCTAAGTATTTATCTTAACACTGACATAATAGAGATTTAGTGTGAGAGCTACGGTGAAACACCCGGTATCTTGACGGTTTTCATAATCATTTTCTTTCAGGAATCTTTTCTCTAAAATTAGCTCTTGTCACATCTGAGAACATGCTCAGGATGCAGGAGAGGGAGATAGGGCCCCTCCAGCTGGAACTCTTCTGTCTCCTTACAACCTCACAGGCCCCTTCCATTTCCACTTAAAGGAGACTTTCCTATATTTAAAGACAGCTAAGTGCAGAAGGCTGAGTGTCTCCACCCATTCTTAAGCTAATGATCAGAAGGACAGAAAGGAAAGGTCAGCCAGGTCAGGGGAGCATTGTGAGGTGGGACACTGGCCCCTTTTTAAGGAGCAGGTCAAGTCTTTGTTTTGGAAGGGCATGGTAGAAGAGGCCTCTTCTCTGTGACAGAGTGGACTGCTGTTTGTCTCCTGATGAATATGGCAGTTCAGACTGCCTAGGGCAAGAAGAGCTGACAGGCTCAAAGGACCTCACTTGGCAAAGGTGTAAGTCATGCATCAATGGGAGCCAGGGCACTGGTTAAAGTTCACATCTCGGAGCAAGCTGCAATGGGGAGGACTGTAAGTCTCCTGAAGTTGGGGGGCGTATCTTACTTAGCTCCAACATGGGATGGCCTATGAGAACTTTTTAACCTACATTTATTTTTGAGTGACTCATTGGAACCAGTAAAATACAACGAACGGAGGAAATGCCCTGCTCTGCACTGAGTTGTTTAGAAGTACAACCAGGTCTCTCTCTCTCTCTCTCTCTCTCTCTCTCTCTCTCTCTCTCTCTCTCTCTCTGCATCTAGAAGGAGAGTCTGGGTGACTCCAGGCCAACATATGTTAGGATGTTAGATGGTTAGCCTATCTGTCTAAGCTGCTATATGGTTAAGGCATTGACTGGCTACACCATGGTAAATGTAGGCTGCTGTATGGTTAGAATGATAACTGGCTAGTCTGTGGTATACAGAAGCAGCTATTTCAGTTCCATTATTCAATGACTAAGCCATGATTTGGTTAGTTTGTACTGTTAGGTTGCTGAATGGCTGAGCAGGGTGGGAGTGAATGAACAGCATGCACCAGAGGCTGTACTTACACATACACACACACGCACACACACACACACACACACACACAGGCATGCGCACACACACACACACACACACACACAACGTGTCAGGCACCGTAGTACCATATATTTATATCATCTCATTTCAATTCTCCATCTTAGTATAATCTGTAACAAACTTGTCAGTAAACCAAGCCTCCAGTGGCTTTCTTCTAGTGTGTTATTACGAGATCTCCCCCACGCCTAAAAACTCTGTCATGTGCTATGCAGGCACCAACTTTAACATTTTTGTGAGTTTTCTTCCTCTCTGCTACAAACTATTGTCCTAATTTCAGGCCAGCTCCTTAAATTCATCAGACCCATGTGGTTCCTGAACATTCCACTGTCTCAAACATTGGTGTTTACTAGAGATGGCTTAGTCTTAGAATTCCAACCCCTATATAGGCTTTGCCCTATGTACAGTCTGCTGCTGGACAGCATTTCTAGAGAGGCTACTTGTATCCAGGCTGGTGACCATCAGGTATGTGCCTGCAGGGAAGGAAGACAGTACATCTTTCACTATTTTCCTGCTCAGCTCCAGGACTGTAGGATGTGTGAAGGAGAACTGCATTAAAGCAATCCTAGAGCACGTCTATAGAGAGAAGGCCTAGAGTTGGATGCAAATGGATCTGTGCAGAAGACGAATGACTGTTCAAGCCTGAGCCAAGTGTGCCTTGTTGAGAATGTGCACAAGGAACATACAGTGAGGAACTTGTGTTGGCTGAGAGTGAGCCACTCTTGCAAGATGATGGCAGGATCTTCCTGGATCAGTTAACTTCTGCAGTATGTGAAGAGATAGGGCAGATGGGAAGCAGTTTAACAGGCCACTGAGGCAGCTCTCAACCAGGGCAGAGGGAAGGGGAACCGATTCCAGAATAATATCAATTCGGGTTTACAAGACAACACAAGCTGCTTACGAATGAGGGTCTACTGGCTTCTGAAACAGCATTCATCAGCTTTGGGCACAGTGGCTGTTTGTTTTATGATAATTAGCATTCAACTCTTTACAGTTTACACCAGTGCTGTGCCAAGGCTCATGGTTGGAGCTCTAAATTTGCTTTAGCACTGATCTCCAATTGTGGAGAATTTGGAGGGTTGCAGACCTGCCCTTGAGACTGGAAAGATTTACATGGACTCCTAAAATGGAAGTGGACTTTAACAGTACACATGGCCAGCAGGTGGCTCACACGGGATGCTGTGTATGCTGAGAGGCCACTATTTCATGGGAAAACAATAAAGGTTGGTTGCTTTCCATCCTATTCAGGAGACACCCAGAGTATTACCACAGGCAGGTGGCAGCTTGCTATGTGACCATGGCACAGAACGATACAGATGGTAATAGCTGTTAAGAAGAGACAAGACCAGAACAGAGGCAAGGCTGGGGCTGGAGACATGGTTCAGTTGGTAGAGCATTTGCTTATTATACGAAAACCCTGTGTTCTGTCTCCAGTGCAACATGAAACCCGATGCAGCAGGTAGCAGCACACACCTATAATCCCAGCACATGGGAGGTGGAGTCAGAATCAGAAATTCAAGGCCATCCCTCCTCAGCTATTTATTATGTTCAAGGTCAGCCCGGGCTATATGATACCCTGTCTGGAAAAAAAGAGAGCAAAGGCAATGTAAGATTCATCAGAAATCTTCTTATTTGTAATTTTGGTCCAGTCTTTGGACCCTTTTATTCTACATAAAATATGTCATAAAAATGCTTGACCTGCAGTTTCTTGTGAAGTAAATAAAGTGGTGTGTTTAGTACAGGGTCTGACCCACAATGTGATTCCAGTTCATATTTTTTTAATGAAGGTAGGTTTTGAATTTTATAAAAGTACAAAGGGGTATAAAAAGATCAGATTCGGGGCTGGAGAGATGGCCTAGCGGTTAAGAGTGCCGACCGCTCTTACAGAGAACCCGGGTTCCATCCCCAGCACCCACATGGCGGCCAAGAACCCTCTGAAACTCCGATTCCAGGAGAACTCCAGTTCCAGGGGAATCCGAGACCGTCTTCTGACCTCCGCGGCATTAAACGACACGGGTGCACAAACTTGCGTGCAGACAGTACATTCATACACATACAGAAATAAATAAAAATTAATAAAAAAAAAGATTGGGTTATTTTCTTAAAAAAAAAAAAAGATTGGATTCTGCTGTTAGAGTTTGGGTCCTATGTGTAACCTGAGTGCTATTCAGGCAGTGTCCTTTTCTTTAAATGACCCCAAACTGAGGTGTCTCTATTTAGATAAACACTAATCTGGACTTGAGCTAATAAACACTGAATAAATCCTCCCTAAATAAAGACCACCAGTGCTGCTTTAGTCATGGGAAGTGAACCTGCCCTAGACTGAACAGCTGATAAGAATCCTCCAATTCCATGTGCTAATCAGCTTATCATACTTTAGGCTGCCATAACTCAATGAATTTTTAATAAGCATAAAGTAAGTGTGAGTATAGGTCACATGATGCTTTGGTTGTTAGGAGATTCATGCTTAAATACCCGAGGAGAAACAAAAGCATGACCAGAAAACACACTACAGATTTACAGTCCTGAATCTGTCTTTTCCGGACGAGGCTGCTCATAAGAGCCAAAGAAGAAAGGGGCTCGGGACCTTTCAGAGGACTTCAGAGACCCCAGGTGGCATTTGTTTCACTCATTGAAGAAGGGGGTTTGTGTGGACAGAAGGACAAAAAGACAAAAATAAGAGAAAACCTAAACATCTTCCCACAATCTCTATTTGAGTAAAAATCCCATGTGACCCTGAGGGAAACAGAGGGGTGTGGAAGGAAATACACAGTATGATCACCTGGTGTAAAAGTGTAAAGATGCGACTCAAACCTCCCTTATGAATACTTCTGAGGGGACACGAGAGATGTGGGTGAGTAGGAGGAAGCAGGGCGCGAGCCTCCACACAGAAATGCTTAAGATTCTGAAATAGTTATGGACAAATATTACCATTATCATTAATTAAATGTGGGTACACAGACTCCTTTAAGAGTGTCTGTTTTCTCATATGTACATATAAATAATAAAAATATACAAATTATAAAAATAAGAAAGAGGTATCATTAATTGTGTTTATAGTCATACCACTACTTCTCAAGTACTTTAGGTAACAATTACTGCTAAGAGAATTTGAACATTTGTTAACATACACATTTGTGTGTTTTATATCACATTCCAGATTTAGTCAAAACTTCACTGCAATAAACCAATGTATTGTGTAGTTATGAAAATGAAGAAAGTCCAATGAGATGGCTCAGTTGGAAAAGGTGCTTGTTACCAAGGCTGGCAATCTGAGCCTCGTCCCTGGGACACCCATGGTAGAAGAAGAGGACCCACCCCCCTCAAGTTGTCCTCTAACTTCCACATGCACACATGCATACCCCCAATAAAGAAAAATATAATATTAAAAAAATAAAGTGAAGAAGAGCACAGGGCCACAGTGGACTGGCTGGGCCCATGGCTCTCACAGCCATGTGACCCTGAGTAGGTTTCTGTGCTTTAAGCCTCAGCTTCAGCTCTAAAATGAAGAGAATCACAACTTTCTTTTCACCTTTTCTTTTTAAATTAACACAGAATACCTACTTATGGGGTATCATGTGCCACTTCAGTGGACTCAGCCAATCAGGTGGCTGATGTGTTCATCTGTCTTCCTTTGGAACCTTCCGGTCCCTTCTTATAGTTGGTTTTCCATAGAAGAGTGAATGACACTGAGTCACAGTCACTGTGCTGTCCTATGCAATGTTGATCCTTTTCCTCTTATCTAAGGACATGCTGGTACCTGCCATCCAGTGTCCATCCAGCTTCCTGTTACCTCTTCTTGGAAATCACCATCCCATTCTTCTGAGACCAATATTTTTGTTTCCATAGGTGAAGGAATATGCTGTACTTGTCTGCCTATTTCACTTAACAAGTGCCCTTCAGTTCCATCTATTTTGCAGCAGATGACAGGATTTAATTCTTTTTATGGCTAAGTCATATGCCATTATATATATTACACATTTTCTTTATCAGTTCATCCATCAATGGAGCTTTCAGCTGGCTCATATCATGACGACTGTGACTAGTGCTGCAGTAAACACTCGAGAGCAGGAATCTCTTTGAAGGGCTGATTACAAAGTTTTAACAAAGAAAATTCAAATAAGTATCCATGGGGTGACATCTCCATTAGGGAAGATGCTGGAGGACAAACACCTGGATTGGTTTCAGGGAGTCTCCGGGAATAAATTCCAAAGTTGGATAACAGTCATCAGAAAAGGTGACACCCAGATACCTCTCACTTTAACTGCAGAGCAAAATGGGGAACATCACAAAGCAGGAGCGAAAGTTCTCAGTCTATCTTGGCAGGAAGGGCTAGGTTTTATGGCCTCCTGCTCCCAGTGAGAGGGAGTACCCACAGTGGACAGGGAGCCACAGCTTAAGACACAGTGCCTCAGAACATCTACACTGTACTTTCAGTTACACATTTTAAAGAGAAAAAGGGGAGGGTCCCTCCAAAAGGTGTATGGCCAGGGCACTGGAAGGAGATGCCAGGAAAATGCTTTCTTCTTGGTTCTCAGCACTCAAGCAGAGCACTCAACCATTTCCAAAGCAGCCCTGCTACAGTGGTGGAACCACACTCTCAGGAAACTCAGAGCAAGTGTAAGTTTCACCGGGACGACATGCTGCAGCCTGGCCAGCAGAACACTGCTAGACTGTGGGGAAGAAGTTTCGAAACTGAGCTGTACAGTATTCAGTGAGGTGGAAACCCGGGCAGAGCCAAGATTCCACAGCAGAACTGAACAGCAGGGTGCAAGCAGCACACAGCAAGACATCAGGAAGGACTGTGCATGAACAGGGCCAGCACTTGTAACTGGACTCCTGAACACCTGCCTAGGCATGTGATCAGCATCTGTAACCTAACATCACAAAGGAGTGTCCAGGAGTGTGGCACACTTCTGGAAGCCAGGGAAGGATTCTTGAGAGTCTGAAAACAGCAAACAGGTCAGACTGTATTCAGACTCTGTAGTACCTTCACATTTTCCTCATTTATTTAATACTGCCAATTTAATAGGTAGCACTGGCCTGTTCTGTTTTTGTCCTCTATCATCATGATCATCACAATCATCATCATGTCCTCCCCCTCCTCCTCCTCCTCCTCCTCCTCCTCCTCCTCTTCCCCCTCCTCCTCCTCCTCCTCCTCCTCCTCTTTCTCCTCCTCCTCCTCCTCCTCCTCCNTATATATATATATATATATCTGGAAGTGCACCAGGATGCCCTGGAATTGGAGTTAAAATGGTTGTTAGCTGCCATGTGGGTGCTGGAAATTGAACTTGGGTCCTCTGCAAGAGCAACCAGTGCTCTTAACTGCTGAGCCATCTCTCCAGCCCCCCTAACTGTATTTCTTTACCTCTCTTGTGAATCTACCTTTAGCAGAATTTACTTCATCTCCCCTCAATTTGTCCTTATCATTTCCCTTTTTATTTACATTTTCCTTCTCTACATTTTCCTTATTAATTCAATACTATTATTAATCTGAGTTTTTTTCCCTTTTAACTTGTACTCACAGTAATCAGTATACCAGTACCACAGTGATTAATACACTAGTACCATAGCTTTAATTCCTACTGGCTGGTGTTTATTGGAGTAACTGTTACTTATTTGACAATTATTGTATCTTGATAGTGGCCCTACACTTTGAGAGTGTTTATTTTTGCAGGTAGTATTTACTCCCTGGGGAGTATAGGGATCAACTTGGTATGTAAACGCCACTTTAGAATGAGAACTCAACCCTACAAACTAGTCCCTCTTGAACCTTGTGAATACATGCTCTGGAAGAATAAGAGTGACTTAAAATTTTAAACTTCAGCCAATGAACTAACCCCAGTTGCTTAAGTCCAAATGCAAAACCAGAAGAAACATGAAAAACTGTGGCAACACAAAATTAACAATTTAACAAGAGTGAATCATATGAAATCTCAGATAAAGAATTAAAAGGAATGAGTATAAATATTTAAACTAATCAAACAGGTCAAAAAAATCTTCCTGAATGGATTCTAACACAAAGAAATGGCTGAATGAAATAAGGAAGTCAAGAAAGGATATGAAAGTAGAATTCGATGAAAAAATAGAAATCCTGAAGAAATCAAAGACAAGCTGAAATACCGGAAATGAAAAATGCAGTAAGTCAAATAAAAGTGTCCCAGCAAAGCCTGACTAACAGAATATTTCATGGGGAGTACAAAATATCTTATCAGGGCTGGAAAACAGTGGAGGAATTGGAACATTCAGTCAATGACAAAGCTAAATTAATAATAAAAGTATTCACAACATTAAAGATCTATGGGCCACTATGAAAAGGCTGAATCTATAAACCAGGGGCAGAGAAGAAGAAGGATTTCATGTCAAAGTCAGAGAAAACATTTTAATAAAATTACAGCAGAAAATTTCCCAAATATAGGGAAAGAGATGCTCTTTCAGACACAGGAGGCATTTTGAACAATAAACAGTTAAGATCAGAAAAGAACATATTATAGTTAAAACAGTAAATACACAGAACAAGGAACCTATATTGAAATATGTGAGAGAAACACAAGCGGCATAAAAGCAGGCTCATAAAATAACAGCAGAATTCTCTTAAGAAACGTTAAAGCCAGGAGGGCTTATAATTCTGAAATAGTACTATACCCAGTGAAAGTATGTGTCATAATTGAAGGAGAAAGAAAACTTTCCATAATAAGAACTGGCTAAAGGAATTCATGACCATTAACCCATTTCTATAGAAGATATTGGAAAGAATCCTTCAGAAGGAAGAGAAAAATGAGTATACCCATGAGGCTATAGGAAAGAGTGAGCCAAGTTGGAACAGCAGTTAGGCAAATGAGGATTAGGAAAATACCAAAGCCTTCAAAACACTTTGTCTTTTCCTTCTCTCTCTTTGTTTCCCAAGTTAACCATATACAGTCACCCACAACAGCATGGGTGAACTTGATGAAATCTGTGCCGTGGTTTCACCCTATAGGTATGTATACTACAACTGCTTTTTTGAGACTCATGGGTCAAAAATAAAAACCTAAAATAAAAAAGGGGGATATAGATAGATATGAAAACTTTTTGTCAAAATCCTTGCAATCCAAATCTTAAAACTAACTACGGGAAAGGATTTGTATGTTCCAACAGGCCAGAATATCACCAACTTAATGGCTGAGAAAGAAAATGCAGCTTTGCAGTGAGTAGGATGTACCAGAAAGTGCCAGCAGAAGGACTGACTCCTCTGGGCATTGAAGGGAAGAAATGCCTCAGATTGCTGCAGACATCAGGCCCCTCTCTGGATCCTACTAGTAACAACTATTTTTAATGAATCCTAACGAAGCTTACCTTCTAGGTGCCACAAAGGTTTTAATACAAGAGACTTTCTTAACTCTCCCCCATAGAATAAGGAGAAATATGATGATGATGAGGTCGTTCTCCAGCTGTAGATTGGAGCCAGATGTTACAGAGGTATTCTCTTGTAAAATCAGTAAAACTGCCTTCTTTAATTGACTAATGGACACAGAAACTGTAAAAAGGATTATTCTCTATTCAGAACCAAATATAATGCTAAAGTCTCCTTAAGCTATGCACTTAAGCAAAATATAATAATACAGGAGCTCTGACATCAACAATGGATTATTCTACCAAGGAGATGTTGGCCAGGGGATCCAGCCCCCACAAAAGGTAAAGGCTCCTTGCCTCCAAACTGGGATATCTGCAGGAAGAGAGGTGATAAGGCCCTGCTGTTGAAGACCTGATATAAACATGGGAAAGATGTATGGAGACCTCACTTGCAAGTATACAGATGGTCTCTGGAATGCCAGAGAGTGTTACCAAAGGCCACTAAGCCAATAAAGCAAATATAGGTCTCCTTGAGTCAAGCAAGTCTCCTCTGTCAGCACCAGCTACACCTCACTTGCCTGGAAATACTGTGCAGCAGTGGCAGCCATATGTCTGTATATCCCAAATCTAATTGGCTATTAGCTCTCTCCTTGGAGGAATAACCCATGGCTGATGCCACAAGCTTACATCCTCTAATGGTCAGGAGATGTTATAGACCACAGGAAGACCCTGTCATACTTAACAGAAGAAAATGTAATTCATGGATTAGCATACCATCCAAACATCTGTGTCTATATCAAAGTAAACTACCATAACAATTAGTACTGTTTAAATACCTATATATCTAATTGCTGCGTGTGCTTCATTAGTAGGATCGAAAGACTATATATTATACTGTTTAAATACCTATATGTCTAATTGCATGTGCTTCATTAGTAGGATTGAAAGGTTATGCCTGGACAAGCTGTCAGCCCATGAAAGAAAACAGCCAGAATTGACTAGAGACCAAGACAACAGCTCCAGAGAAAGTAGACTGTTTTGCTTCTCATCCACCTGTGCCCCTTTTCTAAGCCTAGGGAACAATCTGCGAAGAGGGGGCATGGTAGAAGGTAAGGGCTGCGATTGGAGTGAATGGTGAAACTACAACAATATAGACTGGACACTCATTTGATCACTTAATTGAACATACAAGTCCCCCTGCTGGATGGTGAGAACCATGAGCTGTGTGGGTTTGGGCACAACTGCTTGCAAATTGGTATTACATGAAGGATGCTTGTACTCACAAATTATCACTTATTATTAAAAAAATGAAAACAAAACAAAACAAAAAAACAGAGAAAGATGCAGAAAAGTTACGGCAGAATGCATGATCTGGGATGGGTAGGGGTGGTGTGGGGGGAAGGGAAGGGGATATATGCCTGAACTGAATTGGAAAATGATGTATGAAATACACAAAGCATCAATAAAAAAAAATAAAATAAAATAAAGACTTCAAAACAACACAATGACAGGAATTAAATATACTTGTTGAGTAATAGCTCTGGATATTAATAACCTCATTCCCAAATGAGAAAGCATAAATTAGCAGAGAGGACTAAAAACAGAATCCATGTGTTGCCTCCAAGAAATGTACCTTGATATCAGAGACCTGTGGCCTTGGGGTGAAAAGATGGAAAAGGGTATTCCAAGGAGAGAGCACTGGGAAACAGGCAGGTGTCACTGCCTTAATACAACAAGACAGACTTCAACCCTGAGTAGACCAAAGATCTTAGTGCAAGACCTGAAACTCTGAAATTGTTAGAGGAACAATCAAGGGGAAACACTTTAATATATAGGAACAGACTGAATAGTATTCCAGTCCCTTAGGAAGTAGGGCCAACAATCCATAAATGAGATCTCAAAAAATTAAAATGAAATAATACATCTGTACAGCAAAGGAACTAGCTCATCTAAGCAGTGCAGGAAGAGGAGATAACTTTTGTTTAGCTAAATATCTTTGGAAGATTAATAACTAAGAAACTAAACAACAAGAAATCAAACAACCCAATCAATAAGTCAGGTAATGAAATAAAGAGTTGTCAAAACATGAACTACAAATGGCCAATAAACACGAAAAAATGTTCAAGTTCCCTAGCCATAAGAGAAATGCAAATCAAACTACTTTGAGATTCTTTTTACCCTAGTCATAATGATAGTCGTTAAGAAAAACAAATGAAGCTGGGCTTGGGAAGCAGAGGCAGGAGGATCTTTGTGAGTTCAAGGCCAGCCTGGTCTACATAGGGAGTTCCAGAACAGCTGGAGCTACAGGGAGACCCTGTCTCAAAAAGACAAAAAAAGAAGAAAGAAAAGAAAAGAAAGAAAGAAAGAAAGAAAGAAAGAAAGAAAGAAAGAAAGAAAGAAAGAAACGAATGACAACAACTCAACAACTTCTGGTAGGAATGTGGACAAAGGGGAGGCTTATACATAGTTGGCTGGGTATTAACTAGTTCAGCCTCTATGAAAAACAGAATGGAACTTTCTCAGGAAACTAAAAATAGATCTTCCATAGGAACCATTCCTGAGTTTTTACTCCAAAGGACTCCACATCAAGATATCACATATATAATTGCATGTCAGTGTTCACTGGAGCACTATTCACAATAGCTAAGCTATGGAATCTAAGTTTCCAACAAGAAAGAAACATATAGCAAAAATGTGGTATCTCTACATGGAAATTATTTTCAGTTATAAAGCGGAATGAAGTTATTCCATTTCCAGAAAAATAGATGCAACTAGAGAAAATCATATTAAGTGAATTAAACCATTTTTAGAAAGGCAAATATCACATGTCTTTTTCTCATTTGTGGTTCATGAACTTTATGTAGTACATACAATCATGTATGTATACAAAACATGAAACAAGAAAAACTGTCTAGGGGACTAACAGGATAGGGGGCAGGTATGGAAGGAGAGGCTAAGGACCTAAGGGCGACATAGTCAACATACAATATAAAAAATAAAAACTTTAGCCAGGCATGGTGGCGCACGCCTTTTATCCTAGCACTCGGCAAGCAGAAGCAGGCAGATCTTTGTGAGTTCAAGGCCAGCCTGGTCTACAAAGTGAGTTCCAGGACAGCTGGGGCTACAGGGAGACCCTGTCTCAAAAAAGACCAAAAAATAAAAAAATAAAGAAAATAAAAACTTTTAAAAAGTATCCATGAGGACCTATGTAAACAGCGAGCACGCAAAGACAGCAGCTGTGCTGAGGCGTGCCACCTTCACCCAAACTGCCAGGCAGAGGAGCTTCCCAGGTGCTCCTGTACTTGTTTCCTTCTTCCACCCGTCAATTCTTCCTGTACAAAAGGAATCACTAGCCCACTGAGAAACAATGATCATGGTATGAAATTCAGTCACAAGCTGTGTAACCTAAACGCTTCCTCATGTGGGCTGAGCCAGGTGCACAAGGAAAAGGGAGCAACCTATTCCTTGCATGCAGGCCATTGCATGGCTCTGTAAGTGACACATGCAATATTTTAACTCCATTTTTCTCTGACTCCATTTATCCTCCATGCATCTAACCTCCATTCTTATGTTATTATTAGAATCATTCTCTGATCCTATTATCTGGGAGCTGCAGCCAAGAGGGTTTTAGAGACAAGAAACATAAGCCTCAGTAACTTTCCTAAAATCCCCATTTTGTTTTAATTTTTTTAATTAATTTTATTTATTTCTGTATGTATATGAATGTACTGTCTGCATGCAAGTTTGTGCACCCGTGTTGTGCAATGCCATGGAGGTCAGAAGAGGGTCTCAGATTCCCCTGGAACTGGAGTTCTCCTGGAATTGGAGTTTCAGACGGTTCTCAGCTGCCATGTGGGTGCTGGGGATCGAACGCAGGTCCTGTGTAAGAGCGGTTGGCGCTCTTAACCTCTAGGCCGTCTCTCCAGCCTTGGGCTGTGGGGATAGCACAGTGGTTAAAGGCTAAGTTTAAGAACTGCAGAAAACAGGGGAGTAGTTACCTGGGCAGGCATCTGCCGCCTCTGCCGCAGGTAGGGGGCCGTGGGCGGGACTGTCCTAGTCTCTTTTGTGCTGGGACCAGAGGGGCCGGTGCTAGTGGCCTGCACCTTGGTGCGGGCAGGAGTAGTTACCTGGGCAGGCATCTGCCGCCTCTGCCGCAGGTAGGGGGCCGTGGGCGGACCGTCCTAGTCTCTTTTGTGCTGGGACCAGAGGGGCCGGTGCTAGTGGCCTGCACCTTGGTGCGGGC